>QANU01015964.1:1435799-1467295 GCA_003254905.1 Nissolia schottii
AAAAAAAAAAAGCGGAACCTGTAACTGCAACAGAAGAGGAAGAGGAGGGAGAAGACGAAGCTAGGGTTTGCCATTCACGATGGCCACGTCAACGAACGTGAAGGACACCTTGGGGGATTTGGAGAAGGACTCGTTCGTGCCCCTTCTGTCGAAGCTGATCGGCGAATCGAAGCACGTGCAGAACAACCCGCCGGAGCTGATTCCAGAAGAAGACAGGGTGTTGAGGCACGTGCTCGACGCACTTCTTCCCTTCAGCACCACCACTTCCGGCGGCCCCTTACTCCTCAACCACGTCACCTACTTTCCCGGCAGAGGCAACCTCATCGTCGAGTACCCCGGCACCATTCCCGGCAAAATCCTCTCCTTCGTTGGCTGCCACATGGATGTCGTCACCGCCAATCCCAACGATTGGGTACTCTTTCTATCTATCTATTTGTATCAATTTTGATTTTGGTGTTGGAATTTTGAATCGTAGTGTTAGGGTTAATTGCAGGATTTTGATCCGTTTACGATGAGCATTGATGGGGATAAGCTTAGAGGTCGTGGAACTACTGATTGTTTGGGGCACGTGGCGCTTGTCACGGAACTCATGAGGAAGCTTGGGAAAACCAAGCCTAGTTTGAAATCAACTGTTGTTGCTGTTTTCATTGCCAATGAAGAGAACTCTGCCATAACTGGAGTTGGTGTTGATGCACTTGTCAAGGACGGCCTCCTCGACAAGCTTAAGGATGGCCCACTGTAAGTGATTGTTGTTATCTCAATGTTGAAAAACTGAAGTTGTCTCTGCCTGAGTTAACTGTGCATGCATAGCTGTTTGTTTTTATTCATTTTCGTTGTAGTATCAATTCCTTGATTGTAATTTTTAGCATGTTCTGATTTTCGGGGTATCTGCTCAGGTTTTGGATTGATACGGCGGATAAGCAACCTTGCATAGGCACCGGTGGTATGATACCTTGGAAACTTCATGTCACCGGGAAGCTCTTTCACAGTGGGTTAGCTCATAAAGTATGCCCGAGTCTTACATTGTTGCCTTGAATCATATTTTGGTACAAGATGCTATTTTTTTCTTCAGTTTTTTAACATAATATAACAGTGACTAAGTTCTAAGTCCTGATACCCTGAGAGCTTGAAATAGTATGTGTGTGAGCAAGCCTAATGGCTTCACTCCACCCCTATAATATTATTATTGGATGGTATAAACAATATTATTATACCCATTTCCAACTCTACCTTGTAGTAGTGCGTAAAATTCAATGATTTCAGCTCTACTCAATTTTCGCTCTTGAATATACACCTCTATTAACCATATTCTTGATTACAAATTAAGGGAGAATAAAATAGCTCTTGCTTGATTCTGTGAATGTTGTAGGAGAATATAATTGCAGTGTATTCTTTCAAATATAAAAGAATCCCCAATTATGTTTTTGCTTTTGTCTTGGGCCTTGTCCTGTTGCTTGAGAACTTGATCAAGTAGTGTCCGTAAAAACGAGGTATCCTTATGCTTATGGAGTCAAGGAATTAAAATATGCAGGGCGCAACTTGCAATCAAGACATACTTTAATATTTTCTGTGACTCTTAAGGTTTAAAACTTTGTTGCAAGTATTTTACATGTAAACTTATCTTTTATTTGGTTACTTGTAGGCTATAAATCCTCTGGAGCTAGCCATGGATTCTCTAATGGAAATCCAGTCACGATTTTATAGAGACTTCCCACCGCATCCTCAGGAACAGGTCTATGGGTTTGCGACCGCTTCAACCATGAAACCAACCCAATGGAGTTGTAAGTTTTGAGCAACAAGTTACCATTTTACTACTACTTTTATTAAAAAGAACTTCAATTTTCATAATTATATTCTCTACTGTAGATCCTGGAGGTGGAATCAACCAAATTCCGGGGGAATGTACTGTTTCAGGAGATGTCAGGTTTGTTCTCTTCCTTAGAATTACCCAAGTTATTTCTTAGGAATGGTGTGGCATTACAGATATCTTCTCTCTTGTTTGTGTTGCAGGTTAACCCCATTTTACAAGTAAGCAACATCTTACAATATGGCCAAAGTTGTAGTCTTTTGGAAGCTTTGGGTTCAATTTTTGTTAGTTTTACTAGTTTATTGCAATTGCAAAGTAGTTCTCTAAGGAGAGGAGCAGACTCGTAGAATCAGAGATTTCAATTATTTTAGAGTATATCCAATGCTCTAATACTTTGTTCAGTGTGAAGGATGTAATGACAAAGTTGCAAGAATATGTGGACGATATTAATGTCAACTTACACAAGCTAGAAACACGGGGTCCAGTTTCAAAATATGTCTTACATGATGAGAACTTAAGGGGAAGGTTTGACTCCTCTATACTCCCTTACTTAGCAAAGAAATATGCTCAGCTTAAGAGTTCAACTCAAACTTTAAACTCTTTACGTTGTAATATTTAGTCCCTTGATATTTTCTTTGGATCTCTTGTCTGGGCCATATTAGATTATCTGTAACTACTAAGTTTTTCTTTATTTTCTTTTACAGCCTTACTCTAACTTTTGATGAGGCAATGTCTGGAGTTGCTTGTAATCTTGATTCCAGAGGTTTCCATGTTTTATTCAAAGCGACTGAGGAAGTAGTTGGCCATGTGAAGCCTTATTCAATAACTGGAAGCTTGCCACTCATTCGGGAGTTACAGGTGAAACTTTATTCTCGTTATTCCATCAAAAAGCTTTTGGTGTTTACTCACATTCCTTACTTAGCTCTTTTTTCTCTGTTGTAGGATGAAGGTTTTGATGTTCAAACTTGTGGCTATGGTATGACTATGACCTGCCTAAGAACCAATATCATCATTTTGAATATGATAGTAGAAAAGAGATACTTAGTCGTTGCGTTTCACGTTTATGTTCAGGTCTAATGGCAACGTACCATGCCAAGAATGAGTACTGCCTCTTTACGGACATGTCTCAAGGATATCGGGTTTTCACAAGCATCATCTCTCAGTTAGAGGAAGATTGAGAATTATAGTGGAGCTAGTTACACTTGCGTCTGTTGGCACGGGTATTGCTATGAATGTTATTGTTGATATCAATAAAATTTTTAATGACGTTAATTTGTATTCGTTGAAAATGTAAAAGAGTTTTACACTGTTATCTAATTGTGTATTGTCACATAAGTAAAATTAGTTAAATTTTGTCTTTACTACTTCGAAAGTCTTCTAAATAATAGCACATGATTAGTCGATAATATAAAACTTTTTACACTGACGGTGGATATAAATTAATATCATAATTTAATAGTTGAAGTGACTCTAATGACATTGTAATAAGAGAGCATTTGAGACGTTGCTTAGTAAGATTACCGATAATTTGGATTATTAAAATACGAGTCATGTTACATTGCAGTGTTTAGTATGTACATGTAATGTAATTAATAATTTATATTATCTTGTTTGGTACATTAAAATGATTGCCAGGTAATATTGTATTTTACCATAATGCTTACTAAGTAATACATAATAAATATATATATAATAAATTAAATAAACAAATTATTATCATAATAACAATAAAATAAAATAAAATAAAAATAATAAAAATTGGTTGGTATATTGTAGTGATGGTGGTAATAAAGGTGACAACAATGGTGGTGGTGGCAATGGTGGTGATGGATAATGGTAATAGTGGTAGTGGTGGTGGTGGCGGCGACTGTAGTGGTGGAAATAAGGGGTTGTAGTGGCGGTGACAACAATCATGGTAGTGAAGGTGAGTTATGGTAGAGGTGTCAATTATGGATGTGGTGGCGGCAGTGGTGGGTGATGGTAGTAGTGGTGACGATAATGGTGATAATGGTGGCGGCGACAACAATAGTACTGGTGGTGGTGACAATGATGGTGGTGCTGTGGTGGTGGGTGCTATATGTTGGCAGTGATAGGAGTGGTGTTGGCTCATGGAGAGGAAAAGATGTTTATGTTAAAGAATATTTTTATCAAAATAAAAGTTGAAAGACTATTTGAAAGGTGATAATTCAAATAAACACCTCTCATGGGGTAATGAACAAATAGGTCAATGTGAATTGTTAATAATTTAATTACAAGATTATCAGCAATTTATCTACATTATCTCATACTAAACGCCTCCTAAAGAGAGTTTGGTATTGCTTGTTTATGCTCAACAAGATTGTCTTAAGGTAATTTATATTTTTCATTTGGTATACGACGTAGTTTGTTTCTTACTCCCTCCGTTTCATTTTAGTTATCCACCTTTTTATTTTGGTATTTTTATAATTATTTGTCCACTTTCTAAATTTATATCATATTAACTATTTTATTTCTTACTATATCCTTATTAAATGAACACTCATATTTATACATTACTAATAACTCTAATTACCCCCATATCTCTATATTAAATAAAGGTAATTGTCTAAAGTATTATCAATTTTTCATACTTTCATGTTTTTCAATCATTGTCTTAATATATGTATATAATATAAAGTGGAAAACTAAAAATACGGAAGGAGTATTTGCTAAACTGCTAACTTGTAATTACCCCTATTTTTTTCTGAAGAATATTATGTCCAATGTTGGTTTCATTACACTTTCTTCTGCCTTTACAACTGTTTTACTTTATCATTTTCATAATGTCGCCTGGTCCATATTAAATGCAAGAAAACCTAAAATTTGGCCAATAATGTAAATGGACCAGTAAAAGTGCCATCGTTTCACCAACACCACTATGCATGCCCCATTTTATTGGAAAACATTATAAACTCAAAAATTCTGATATCAGACCTTGCATATTCTGTGTGTACGAGATCTCAACTAACATAAGTGTACAACTTCTCTTTACATTATCAACAACTCTAATACATATACAATTTTTTTATACCAAACTTTGTCAGTCATGGAGGACATTTCAAAATCTACTTCAAGTTTTTTTCTTCTGATTTAAGCTGTTGGATTCTTTGACGTAGTCTACGCCGGTGGTCATGTATCTTCCAAAGGCCATGTCCCAATATAACGGTGGAGTATATGCCATGTGTGATGATGGGAGCAAGAATATTATTTGTCTGTCACATGCATTCCAAATTTTTTTAAAAAAAAATAAAATAAAATAAAAATTAGTTTCATCCTTTAAAATCTTGGGACAAATTAGCAAATATGTTTTCTCTTTCCATACAAATTGTATAAAATGTAAGGTTATATGAGTTTACTTGGATCCATTCGAAACCGAGGTAGAGGGCCAGCAATCCTTCCAGAAGTGGGGAATATATTTTTCTCATTTGACGCTTCTCATACCATGCTGCAAACCGAAAACAGACAGTGGAATCAGATCAAAGAATCGCAAGTAGAAAATAAAATACACAAGTAAGCCTTATAATTTCTAAACCATTTTGTTAACACCTTCATAATATTATTTTTTAATCAATGACAAATACACGTAAGCCTTATAATGTTATTGGTTAATGACTTCATTCCACCACTTTTTTGAACCAAATGGCAATGTGATATTGTTGAAGAAAATAAGACAAAAACACCACAAAAAAGAAAGCACTTGTAAGTTACATCGTATGAAAAAACATAATTCTGTTTGCAAGGAATCACAAATAACTCGTGTAGAATGTTTAGCTGTAGGTAAATAGAATTGAACCTTCAAACAGCTTTTTTAAATCTTGACGACCAGAGCGAGATTGTAAAACCGGCGCAACAACATACGTAGGATCTGAAAGAAAGGAGATAAAAGAGAGCCCTTAGGAGAGGCGACCATTGATCAAGCTTTAGAACATGGTAAGAAGAAACCGAAATGGAAGAACAAAAAGTAACCTTTTGGAGAGGCAGCCACATAATAGAGAGAACCGGTGAGGACTGCGGTAAGAACAGCTGCAAATGCCTGGGCAAATGGAACAAATGGAGGCAGCACCCCTGTCTGCATTTTTAGCAAATAAAACCACAAGTTAGCCGCTGGAATGAAACCTTTTACTTCGGAATTTCGGATACTCATAACTCAAAAAGAACGGTAGACACACCAAGGATGCCATTCCTTGAGCATCAGATATAAGATTGCTGCCTCGTAAAAAAATATCAGCCAACGCTCCCTGTAGAATTGCAATGAAAAATATTATTATTTATTAGGCCTAGATGTAGTATTCCATGCAGGAAACAAGATTATTCGGGAAACAACTTTCTTCTTTCATTAGATTTCAGAATCAAGTCTTCTTCATCTTCTGAACAAGTTTGCACCAAAAGCAGCATAAAGTGTAACTCCTTCATAAATTTCAAGATGGTAATGGGAAAGAAAAGGGGCGAAAAGCAAAGTTTTTTGCCCATTAAGAAGAACACTAAATCAATACAACACATCAACTTATCAGTCACCAAGGTAGATTTTTCAAAACCTAGTGAGCTATAAAATGAATCTAGAGACGGTAGATTCTATAGAACTTAGAACTATTCACAGGGTATTTATACTACTATCCACAAAATTATAAACCACTTATACTGGGTGAACTGCACAGCTTATTCTAAAAGCTGTATTGTTCTTTCATGCTAGACACAGTATAGATAGCTCAAACCCAAAATCCATGTTTGATTGCTCCTAAGTTTATAACTAATCCAAAATTATTTCTTGGATATCTCTTGGACTATCAAAACCAAGCACAGAAGCAAGCTCCTAAACAAACCTGAACTGCGGCCCTGTAGAAGAGCTCCTCTCCCACCGAACTTGCAGCAACCATAAGTATAAACTGTCAAGTAAAAACCAATTAAACAATTCTTCGTTATCGCGCTAAGATTGAAGATAATTCAGTATTCCCAAGGAAGCAAGCTTTGGCAAATTACCTGCCAAGGGGACATCCCATAGAAAAAGCTCCATAGCTCTTCATCCTCTACATCTCTGATGGCGCGGGCATGGGGTGATAGCTTCACAACTTCATCCTATTAAACAACCATGCCAGTTGATCAATTATAAGTTTCATAGATGAGGCAAGTTGATGCTGATGAAGGCTAGATTGAAGTGAAAAATAGGCAACCCTCAATTTTCCACTTTCATACAAGTATTCCCCCAAAAACAAAAATATCTCATGGTAAAGATGTGATGCATAATTTCTACTTGGACCAAAATATAGGAATTCAAACAACTTGAATTGCATAACAAATCAGCACAAGCTCGTCATCATAGTATAAAATGGACCAACTTACATCAAGTATAAACAAAAGGGCCATAATTGGAGGAGCCGCATATCCAAGACCTTCGACGATCGCATCTAGCGATAGATGGAAACCCCCAAGAGAGTCAATTCCAGTGATCGAGCATATAAAACTCCCCGCAACAGCCATGGCACCGTAGATCCCTGAAACAGGAAGAAAGAAAAAAAAAATCATAAAAAGAACTATTCTGGGAAAAGCAAACCGCAACGTAAAGTAAACAAGATATCTAAAATTCCCATTCTTTCCAAGTGGGAAAGAAGAAAAAAACATTGATTTGATTTTAAAAAGGAAAGCTTCTTCCTTTCATTCCAAAAGCACACACTTTTAGTTTTGCTTCGTTTATTCAAACAACACAACAATCTTCAGCTCAAAACCATTACCTCGACCAATGCAATTCCTTCAATTTCAGCTAAATTCTAAAAGAAATTCAACAAAAGGGTATCGCTAAAGTTAGCAACTTTGATTCGAAAAAGGTTAATTGTGTGAGTCTGAACTCACTCACCGATGCCATAGCTGAGCCTAACAGCGGCACCAATCTTCTCCCACACCGGAAAATCAGCGTCGTTGAAACCGCGGTTGAATGTGGTGGTGACCTCCACGGCCGGGTTGGTGAACCCGACCCGACTCTCCCCGTCAGCGTCGCCGGTCCGCTCCGCCGAGGCCTTAGCGCATCGAACAGAGAGCCTCGCCGGCGCGTCGAAGAAGGAGACCCTCTTCTTCCTCAGGTGGAAGGAGTCGGAGAGCTTGGAGGAGCAGACGGCGGCGCGTGCAAGAGACGGAAGCGAGAGCGATGTTGAAGAAGGGTTAGTCGTCAGTGTGAGAGAGAGCTCCATCCAAGAAGGAATTAAAGAGAAACACAGACACTTCAATTGTTGTTGTTGTTGTTGTTGTTTTTGTTTTTCATTTCATTCTTTGGGTGCCACTGATTTGTTGGGAACAAGAACAAAATAATAATAGTGATGATGTTGTGCGTTGTGTTTTTTGTGTGGTGGAAGGTCAACTATGTTTTAAATCTAAGGATTTTGATGAGAATATCTGAATGGCCAGTGGTTGTGTGACACGTGGGGGATAATGTTAGCATCCGTCTAGTTATCACTGCATCTGCATGATATATATATATTGGATTGATGATCCGTTCCGTCAATCAATCTCCTGTTTACTTCCTTCTTAGGCTTTCGGAAACACCTGCAAACGGCGAAGCTCTCGTGTGGTAATTGGAAGTAGAGAAACTACATATTCTTCTTATTGTGAAGGCTGTAATAATGCTACACACATTTGAAAACGTGGAAATTGCATTTTTTATTTTTACAAGATAACTCAATCAATAATAATAATAAAGATGTTATCTGCAATTTTTATATAAGAATATTCACTTCCTATTTATATAAATACATAGGTTGAAATCACAGTAATATTTTGTGATTAAGGAAAAGCTTTGATTTGGATTTGGCTGCCACATAATTTTATTTTAAATATGGATGACACTGAAAGTTTAAAATTTTAATCTCATGTATACTACTCTAATCCATAACTATTGGACCATTTTCAGTGACATAGGTTTGATTTAGTCGTAAAGATTAGCACACCACGATTTGAATTTAAGCTGAAAAAATTATTCACGGCAGTCAAACATAATTGATTCTCAATAAAAGTATACCTATAAAAAATAAAACTAAATCATGAGGGGAAAAAAAAATCAGATATGTACTGCTTTAAAAAAAAAAAAAGAGGATATTTACTCGCAATTCAACTTAACTAGTAACTTGATATATTTTAGATGTATTTTTTTTCTAAGCTTTTACTATATTTTCTTATTAATCTTCGTATAAAGTGAAATATATAAATGTAGTTTAACCTGTATGTTTTATAATATTAAAAATGTTGATTTTTTTTTTGTTAGGGTTAATATTTATATCATTTAACAAGAAAGAGAATTTATTTTTAAAAAAACCTAACAGGAGAATTTTGAATTATGAGTTAGTTGTGACAAGAAGCCCTTGAGACCTTTCGTCATAGCGGAGGAGTATGATGATGTAGTAGTATTCTCTTTTTCTGAAAAAGTGCAACGCTAAGATCTAGGTAGCACCTTTTTTCCCCGTAATTAGTAATAATGCATTCAAGTATCCTGAATTCATGACTAGTCATCTACGATCGAATATGCACATGGGTACAAGCTAATTTACTCGTATATGGACCTAAAGTCATGAATGTATTTTTCCAAATTTTCATCATACAATATGAAGAGAATGTACGGGGATTAGGGCCCCTAGGCCACTCTAGCAAGACGCGTTGGGTCGTTCATCCATTACTTTGTAATAATAAATATTCTAATTTTTTTTATATTAATAACAAATAATATATATATATATATATATATATCAAATATCCAAAAAAAATTTTAAAGTTAGACAAGATTTAGGTCAAATTTCTTATATCAATTGCATCCAATTCTCTAAACAAATTGGGTCATGTGTATAATTATTTTAAAATAAGTATTGTAAAAATAAATAATGTATACTTATCTCAAGAAAAATATCTCCATGTCATGATTTGATTGGATAATTAATTATAATAAATATATGAAACCTTATCCAAGTTTTTTTCCTCAAACTTACCCTTAACAAAGTAGTTTTTAAGGTTTTTCACACACATGTATATAGGGTGGCTATATGCCCTTTTGCAAGATTAGGGCCAATAAAATTTTTCCCTTTTATGGGACAGGCTAAAGTCGGGCATACATATAACAATTTCATAATGTGACCTCATACAAATGTTACTTTTTAAAAAAGGACTCCGATCTAGTCTATACAATAAGAGGAGTTCTCCCTATAGGCTCTCCTTGTTAAATTTCCTAAAAGTCTCTTATTTAATGTGTTGGCTCATTGTCTTGACAAATTTAATGGGTAATTCAGTCATTTTGCACATAAATAAAAGAAAACTTCCACATGACAAGTTAGAAAAGATTGTTCAGTCTTTTGACTTATTTTTTATTTGACTTATGAAATTGTCCTTAATTTTAGATTGAAGATGGGATAAATACCATTAGATTAAGAACATTTTAAAAATGTCATAACATTTTTCTTCCTTCTCTGCTTCTTCTCTTGTCAATCTATCTCTAAACCCCAAACACTTCTCTCTCTCTCTTTCTTTCTCTATCAAAGCAAGATTGAAGGAAGCTAGGGTTGAACAACAAGCTAAAACGACCTGCCAACTCACCCAACTCAACCTGACTCTTCTAGGTCTCGCACCCCAATCACTTGTATAGGGTCGGGTGTTGGGTTTGAGTTGTGAAACCCGACTAGAGTCGCCAACCCGCATCTTTTATTTAATTATTATTATTTTATATTTACTAATACATATATATTATTAAATTTATTTATTTATTGGGCATAAAACTATTTTATGTATTAAAAAATAATATATTTTTAATTAAAAAATATATCTTTATTATAAAAAAAAAAGTTAAATAAAAAAATAAATTTTTTAAATAAAATGAAGACTCACTTGTCAACCCGTCTCAGTCAAGTCGTGGGAATAGATGTCCAGCTAAAAAAGTGTAAAAATAATCTAACATGACCCATCTAAAACAAGATAAGTATCTAACACGGATGGGTCAAACCCGACCCGTGTACACCTCTAATGGAAGCTGCCCTCACCTTTCTTATAGAGAGAGAGAGAGAGAGAGAGAGAGAGTTTTTGCGGGGCTTCTTCCACTCCTTTAATTTTCACAGAAGCAGCAGCTGCTGCAGCAACAACTACAGAGAGAGCCATGGCTGAATCCGTTTCAGTTGACATGGAAAGGATCTACTGAAAGGTTTTTTTTTTCCTCATAATTTCCTTTAAAGGTTCAATCTTTTCTAAAATTTGTATCTATCGTTTCTCGCCTGTTTTTTGAATTGGGTCTCTTTTTCTCTTCTCTGATTTATTAATTTATGCCTTTGCATTAGATTTTATTTTTCTCCTTCTTTTTGTGATGATGGGAATTTGAGTTTGCGTTTACAATTGTTTTCTGAAGCCAATGGTTTTAGATCATAAGGGATTCCTCCCAGTCACTGCTGCGGAGGAGGCAGCTGTGATGGAGGAGGAAAAAGAAGAAGGCTATGGCTGCACAAGTGTTCTGGAGGGTTTATGGACCTTACCCGACCCGGACCAAAAATAGTGGCCCAAGCCTAATGGGTGTATTTCCTTAGGATTTAAAAGAAAATAGTGTAGTAATTATCTGCTTTCGTTTAAGTATATCATGTTCCATACCTTAGATTCTTAAAAGTTAATTTCCACATCCAAAAATTAATTTTTCTGATACACTCTTTTGAAGCATGCTAGAGAACTCTAGCTATGTATGTTTCCTGTTGTTTTAATTGGCGGAAAGAATTCCAAGTATGAAGAAGAGTGGCTGAAATTTACTTTCTTAACTTCTTTTGCAGATGGAATCCTGTTGGGGGGCATTCAACTCATGTATGAGTTTCATCGTTATTTGAGAAATATTCTTCTTCTTTTGTATTCAATTTGGATACCTCAGATAATCACCAATATTATATGGTTTCTTTGGTTGCTATTCTTTTCAGTGTTCGGTGTTGATAAAGTTCTCAACAAGCTAAGTACATGGTTTAGTTGGAAATGTATGTGAAGGAGAACAAGTAAACTACCAACTATGGTTGACATGAAGAGCTCTTATGTATTCTTCTTTACTTTGCTATGCTTTTATTGTAGAGGTGCGGAGAGTTTACTGAGAAGAATGCCCTTGATTACTAACGAGAATGTCATGGTAAGAATTCCTTTTAGTGATGTGTGAATAGTTTACTAAGAAGAACCGTTGTGAGTAATTGGTTGATGCTCACATTGAGGTTTCTGTTTTTTCTTTTTTTTATTGCTATGTTATATATTTATTTATAGTGTGTTCATTGGTTGATAATGAGTGTTACTTAATTGCAACTCAAATTTATTTTGTCTCTCTTCATATATGATCTGTAAATTTATTGTTATTGATGTTATTGAACTGTTGTATTATGCAGTTGAAATTCGTTACTAACTTCATAGACCTGCATTACTCCTGACCTGCTCCTAATTAATCTTTTTGCTCCTTTTAAATTGTTTTTTAATATTAAGAATTTTGTTTATATAATGTCTTAGTTTCCCCTTTATTTTTAATGCAGTTCATGAATAAGATGGAAGCAGCAGGAGGCTTGCTGAATCCTTGAAAACACACGAACAAGCTATTGAAAAGAAGAAAAGCCTTGGAGATTGGATGAATCTGATCAAACATGTTGATGAAGAAAAGGATCATGTGTGCAAAGTTGGGCGACATTGTTGTTGGATATGATTCTCTCAAAGATTACATTGTAAGACTAAGTAATTGTTCTAATTCTAATAAATCATATCTTTCAATAAAATGTGTGTGATTTTTTTGGTTGTGTGAATTAAGAGTGTTTAGAAAGTTTTATGAAGTTTTGATCCTTGTTTTTCTAAGTTGCTTTTCAATAATTAAGTTGTGATAAATTTATTTTGATACGGATCTGCCATTGGTGTGCAGTTGGTGTTGCTCTTGGACTTGGTGGTTTTTTTTTTTTGGTATTAAATGGAATCCTTATCAAACATCTTAGCTGGTGTTGCTTTGGGTGGTTTTTTTGTTCCAAAGTAGACTATCGTGAGAAACACTGATGCATTCCATTTGTAGTTGCTGTAAGTGATTCCATCATTTCATTTCTATTAAGGATTTTTTTCCGTTCTTAATTTTAGTACATTCTTTGAGTTGTGGCACTACTTCTTCGACTTATATTTGTTTCAGTGTTATTATTGGTTTAGTGTACTAAACCTCTTGGTACTATATTTGATTTATTGATGGTTTTATTAGCATTTTTTATGGACATTGTTGATAAATATTAATAAAACCTTGGTTGATCTTAGATATGTATAGAAACTAAATTTGAGAAAAAGGAAGATAAAAAATAATAACTGTTCTGGTTTGCTAAGTTTGGACTAATATTTATGAATTGTAACTGGAGTTTGGATTATTATAACAGATGGATGTGTATTATTTTCAAATTGTATTGGTCATTTAGTTTACAAAATATCAACAAGTTGTTGGATAAACGATAAGTAACTTGGTTCTCCCGTAAGAATAAGGACACAAGTTTGATTCCCAAAAAGTGCACTTGTTAGGAGGGAGAGTAACCTTTAATGATCCATCCCTCGAAATTGCGAGAGCAATGTCTCCCACAATGAAATTCAAAGTGACAATTTATGTTTTTTTGTGTGCTTTGCAAAATGGAAACCTTGCTCTTTCGATTGTGATATGAAGAATTTCATATTTGTGTTGAGGTGGAAATTTTTGTTGTTGTTGGTATGGTTGGAGTAGTGGCCAAACCTGAAATTGTGGCACTACCTATTGTTATTTTTTATTTTTGAATTAGTTGAGACTTGAGAGAGATATCCAATTATTGTTGGAAGAGTTTTGAACTCCAGAATTTTTTGGTCTTTGTATATGCTGATACGTTGGTATAATAGGTATAATAGGTTATAATATAATTAACCTAATACATTAGTATAGTAGAATATTAGTACAATATCTTTCCTAAAATAATTTGATATGATATGCAAATATTTCATAACAAAATAAGTTGATAGTCACATATAGTCATTTGAAATTCAAAAAGCCAATCCAAACACTACTCAAAATGAAAAATGAAAAGTTTCTTTATAAGACATTTAAATCTTAAATTGAAAAGATTAAATTTGTAACTTTTTCAACGTTCTAACCATAAATTACTATTTTATAGGGAGTTTGAGATCTTATTATGAAGGCATAGTTTTTTCAATTTATGTGAGTATTTTTTTTACAATTCGTTGAACACTTGGACAAATTGAACATTTAACCAAAGATAAGTTTGCACTTTAACTTTGCATTTGAACAAAGTATGGTCTTTATTTTGTATTGTTCATTGCACACCAAAAAAAAAAATGCGACACTCGGTTGTTATATATTTTCGATAAAATATGATTAAAGAGATAATAAATTCTCCTTCAAAACTATATTTCTCATATTTTTATTATGCAAAGTTAAGTTTTGCCTAAATTAATACTTATAAAATAATCCTCTATCAATAATGTTTACCTGCGCATAGCGTGGGTCCAATATGGGGTTTATGAGATGACAAAAAATCCTAGTTTTCATGCAATGCCTTTTTTTATTATTATTATTTTAAAAATTATTAACAATTTCACTACTTCTTATTTTCTTTATTTATTTTTACATTATTACTTATGTTTAGTACTTAACAAACATAAAATGCTTGTCTAAACTGCTAGTATATATTAAAACAACGTTTATTTACAGTAATGGTAATAGGAGCAGATCAAACAATTGGATCCGTGTATATATGTGAAATGGACGTTTGTTTGCAAGTTAAATGATAAAATCAAAATTCGGTTGAATCTATCATTTTATCTGGTTAAACTAAATAATATACCATGAAACAAAACATTTATTTTTTTAATAAAACGAACCTCAAATGAGACGCCATTGAATTAACATTACTTGAATATAAAGCATTTTTTTATTAGCTGGATATAAAATATTATAATCAGGTCTCAACTCTCACGTCACTGTAATCCATATTTGCTTGGACGGTAGGTCAATATATTTTCATTTTGAGTCTAAACAATATGACTCAATAAAAGGTTTTAATAGTTTATATTTATAAATGTTTTGTTGTTACATACAGTTGAGGATGAGTATTTTAGATAACTGACCAAAGATAAAATAGGAAGACACAATTTGGTTGGGTATAACCTTCAAAATCGAAACGGCAGAACAACAAAGCAAAGAAATGAGTTGAAATAACATACTAAAGTTTTATCTTTAAGGGTTTATTTCTATCTTATCCAAAACTATACTTGATGAAAAAAAGTTGACATAATTTTTTTTACAGCCTGTTTGGAAATCTCATGGAATTAAATTCACTTAAGAATTGAATTTAATTCATTGGTTTGGAATAAAATAATAACTTAGAATTGAGGTGAGAATAGAATTCAATTCTTTGATTAAGTCAAAAACTAAATCAGACTCAAATGAGTCTGATTTGTATCCTATGGATTTCAATATAAGATAGAAAAATTAAAATTTGTCATTCTCTTATTGCTCTCTTTTTTCTTTCTCTTTTCCAGTTACGTGACTTCTCGTTGCCTCTGCCGCGCTCATGCTTCTCTATGACAACTCTTGCATCAACTCTTGCTCCCAGACCCTCACATGTATGTCGTTCTCTCACGTGACACACTCTCATGTTTTACCTCAGCATGTTTCTTCTTCTTTGTTTGTGTTCTTTCATTTTCCTCTTGTTTTTGTACTCTTCTTATTTTCTCTTCTGTTCTTTAATTATTTTGATATTGGATGAATGTCCATTAATTAATACTATGTTTCATAAAAAAATACGGGCAATGTTGAATGTGTGTATGGGTGTGTGTGTAACAATAACAAATAGGATTCAATTTTTTTTTATATATAAATTGATTAGTAGAGTCTTTGCATTAAATGCAAAAATTTAAAATGGATTCTTATAATATCGAAAATTTTGGAAAAAATAATTCTTATGAAAAAAATGTTCTTGATAAACTTATTCAATATAGTACTTTAGTTTGATTTTGATTGTGTCATGTTTGCCTAATGAATAATTAAGTTTATTATTAAAATATGATGTTTTATTAATAAAGGATAAAATCGTCTAAATAATTAATTCAATTCATTTTATAGACATTTCAAACAATGAAATTGAATTCAATTATTTTAATTTACTTATTTATTCCAAATATGATAATTCAATTCATTTCACACTTAAATTCATTTTCGGATAGAATTGAATTCAATTATATTATAAAAAGGTTTTCCAAATAATCATTTAAGATTAAATGTGTGTCTTCTCAATAACTCATCTAGTCACAATTCCTAGAACACTTAACCAAGACCCACTCTAAAACTCGGAGGAACAACAAAGACAGTGGGGGAACGCCTATGATGTGCCTGTTGTCTTGGTTTGGACAAACAATAAATAGGTTAAATGTTGCTTACATAAATTTTAGGCCCAACTTTCACATAATGTCCCAATAGTCATATATCTAACGCATATAAAATGAAGAGTAATTTTTGGTAGTCCTAACTTTTAGCCTACTTATATTCTTAACCATCTCCAACTAGGGTTGTCAAAACGAACCCGGCCCGTGGGCCTAGTTAAATGGACGGGCTTTATATGCAAAAAATAGGCCCGTAAAATTTTGAAAAAAATTGGTCCACCCCGTTTAGGCCCGCGGGCTAGCCCGTGAACTTGTGAATTTTTTTTATTTATAAAAAATTAATTTTTTAAAAGTTTCATTTTGGATTTTAAATTTTATTTTAGAGTTTAAGAGTTTACTTATAATTGAGCATGTTTAACTATTTGTTATGCTTAACTACTTAATTATATTTATATTGCTATACAACTGAAGTGCTATGACATAGATATTGATAAATTTTGCATTCTATTCCTTCAATGAGTGCCTACGCCCTACAATTTGATATATACTTCCAAACCTTGTTTATTATTGATTAATCTATGAGAAAGAGTTCCAATTGTGGTTTTGATCAATAACATAACAATACTCACATCAATGTTATATGCCGTCATTTAATTAATGAAAGTTGTATTAATTTATGAATCGATTTCAAATAGCATTTGATATCTTTCAAGCAAGATAGTTGAAGGAACAAAAAAGATAATATAATACCGCAATTAACCATTTAAACTATTTCTTGCTAATTAATTAATAGATAGACGATAAAAAATAGTTAAAAATGATCGCACATACTTATTCACAACTTTGTATTTAAATCATAAAAATTAGACCAAAATTTTAAAATTTTTTTAAAAAATAAACAGGCAGTGGGTTGGCCCGTTTAGGCCCGCGGGCCAACCATAAACGAAACGGATCCTAAAAATATGAATAATTTTAGCCCGGTCTGTTTAGGCTCACGGCCTAACGGGCTGGGCCTTAGCGGGCCGGGCCTCAAGGGGTCAGCCCGGCCCATTTGACACCCCTATCTCCAACCATACACTTCTCAAAATCTCAAACAAAATTCAATGAGATTTAAAACAAGTGTATGGTTGGAGATGGTTAGAAAGATAAATAAGCCAAAAGTTATATTGTTTTGAGTCCTAAAATTGTAGTTCCTCAATTGTCCCTCTAGATTTTCTTTTTGTACTTAAAATAGGATCAAGATCCTGTATTTTTCAAAATGAAAAAAAGAGGGTAATGTTCTCAATCTCATTATTCATTACACATCATATTTATCTCATATCATCTCATCATCTCTAATGAATTGTGAGATTGGGAACATTACCTTCTACTTTTCATTTTTAAAAATTGAGGACTTTGATCCCTTAAAATATGACTTGATCCATAACATTTTTGTGCGAGTTAAAAATACTAGACAACTAATGGACCAAGTCCACTTGACTTATTCAAATTAAAAAAAAAAACTACGCAGCCTTGCTCATAATAAACAACATTTTCAACCTGAGCTAGCCCAATTTCTCGTTTTTTTTTTCTCCTCAAAATAAAAATAGTCCAAATCAACAGAGAGATTTGAACCAACCAAATAAAGAATAGTTCGCAACAACATGTAGCAAGAATAGAAGATTTAGAGGTCGTTCATATTCGACTTGTACATTACAAAAAACGGGAATAGGAAAACAAGGCAAGTTCCATTTTTAGGCTTCACTGGCCATGGTCATGGTCGTGGTCATGGTCATGGTCATGGTCATCAAGTGAAGAAGGCATTCATTAAGAGTAAGTTATAAGATTTATGCTTCAGATGGCGCCAGTCTGCCCCAACCCTGGATGGGATGGCCATGAATCAATGCCCTGAAGGCGCTGCAAGATTGCATCTTCTTCAACTCACTGTGAAAGATTAAGATCTAAAACCTCACTCACAATCACTATCAATTACTCTCTATTGTTCAGGAATTTCATCAACTCTTAGCCATGTCATTTCCATCTTCAGGATGTGCATTTAAATCAATTGCCCCTACCTTTCACAGTATGCGCGCTTCTAGAATTTTTTTGTTATTTATTGTGTTTCTTCAGGATCATCTATGTTTTTTTTTAAAAAACTTGTAATAGGGTTTTGTAATGCATAAAACTGAGGGCCAAGTAGCTGGATCTTCTTCATTGAGTATGGTGAGTAGAGACGTAATGAGTGGTTGTGGCTGGTTTTTTATATGAAGTTCATGGCAACTTTTATTTTTTGGTCTTTTATCTAGTAATGCATATACTTGTAAGAGCAGCTGTATTGTTTGTTTTACTCTGTAAAAATGGTTCTTTGGTGGTGAGGAGAAGGGGAAGTAAAATTTTTCCTCCACTTTCAAGATTGTTAAGATATTGATTTAAATTTTATGATCTTACAATTTTGAATAGGTCAGCCAAATCAACATCCTACTAACATGATTTGGATCGATCAATCCTATGATTTAAATCATGTTACGATTTCACGTTTTACATTTTTATTTTACTTTTTTGAATTTATGTAAGATCTCAATTTAAACAACCTTGTCCACTTCAATATGAAAGGGTGATGCATTCTTTTGTTACAGATTTTGTGATTATTCAGGATCCCCCTCCCCCGATTTTGGTGGTGTCGTTAATATTTTTCAAACTTGCAAGCAAGCGTAGTTTAATTTAAAATTTTGGAGCTAGAAGCATTGTTGGAGTTGATATGGTCTTGAAGCCACATTGATTGATGAATTAATCATATCAAATTATTATAAAGAAACATGAAACGCGAAAGAATAAATTTTAGATTGTAACCAATTTTTTTAATTTTTATTTTGAGCTTCCCCTTGTGTTTATTTTGTTAGATATGAAATCATTCATTAGTCTTCACCTAACAATTTAAGCTTTTAAAAAAGTTGGTTCTTGAAGTGGTCTAGAATTTGATTATTGCTACAACTATTCTTCTAACTAAAAAAGATGGATTTCAGCACATGATAGATGGTCTAGAGTATTGTCCACATTTCAAGCCAAGATACTCATGTGAGAGAGGATGTTACATATAAAAACATTCATTAGCATTTACTTTAAATCTCAAGCTTTTAGGATAGTGGGTTCTTGGTATATTTGTTTATATCACAAAGTTGGATATTAGCATCATTATTGGCTATTTATGAGTCATGTACTTTATGCTTTTATATATAAATTGAACATATGATTGCACTGCTGACTCCAATGATTTCATTCTGTCATATTTTGGTAATTTTCCATACCGATTATTGTATTGATTACTGGATTATGGTTTCCCCTATTTTCAGCCTTTTAATGCTGAAATGGAGAAGTCATCGATTGCATGTAGTCCATGCGTTGCTTGTTGTATCTACATTTCGACCAATTGTTAGCAATAGCGGGTGTGGGAGCTACTAAATTTACTTATAAAACTCCTAATTAGAAGAGAGCCAGTAATTTATCTTCTACTGGTGGGTTCTCCTTTTGTTGAGTAAGGCATGTGGTTGTAGGCAGCACACAAACAATTAGGCGAACAGGATGTTCCCTGAAAATGCAAAAATTTAGCCACTTTTAGGGATTCCGATCCTTGCAAAGACTTTAATTGCTTTTGAACATCAAAAAGGTCGTACCGTCAAAGAATCTTGCGGTGCTCCCTTAAGTTTAACCAATTTTGATAATCGAAGATTTCTCAAATCAGATTGACAAGCATAAAGAATTAGATATTCTTGGTGATGACGTATCGGGCGTCTGAAGACTAGATAACGCAAATTTGGTGATAGGTAAACATATGTTGATCCTGATACAAGCACGTGTCTTGTAATCTGGACTCAGGTGATGGCTTTTGTTACTATATGATAGATTTTCATTTGAAATTGTCTAATTGTTGTTGATTCCCCTCTTCCATTTTTTTTTTTCTAGCGGTAATGTTTTGAGTGTTCAAGGGAAAGAGTGAAGTTTAATAGTTGTTCATATTCATACATGTTATGTGGGTAGATTTAGTTGTGGATGAATATTATTGATAACTAGCCAAAGGTAAAATAGAAAGACAAAATTTGGTCAAGTATGACCTTAAAAAATGAAACAGTAGAACAATAAAGGAAATAGATGAGTTGAAACAACATGCTAAAGTATTATTTTTAAGGGTTTATTTCTATCTTATTCAAAGCTATGCTTGGCGAAAAGCCATCGACATGATTTTTTCTAGGATTAGATGTCTGTATCCTCGAGAACTCATCTAGTTGCAATTCTTGGAACACTTAACAACTAAGACCCATTATAGAACTTGGAGGAGCAACGAGGACAGTAGGGGAGTGCCTATGATGCCCGGGGTTTTACAATTACAAAGAAAAAGATTAAAACAATTTACAAAAATGAGAGGAAGTGGAAAAGGTAAGGTTGCCTGTGTATATGGTCTTGGTTTGGAAAAACAATAATTAGCTTTTTTTTTTGTCGACAAACTTTCATTGATAATATTCAAAGGCATAAGCATAATTACAACAGAGAACCTAATATAATAGGACCTGTTAAAATAAGACTAAGCCTAAAATACAAACCAATGAAACTCATACAACTATAAGTGACACATTAATGAAGCCTTTTGTATTACACTACGAGTACCCTTGAACTTCTAGTGAGCAACTTCGAGATCTCAGTCTTCTATCTGAAGTGTTTTATAACTCTTTTAATCAGGTTGTATAGAGGGATGAACACAACAAAAGTTTGAAAAGCCAAGTGCCCTAGAGAACACCAAGCCTCTGAGACAATGGTGTGTTGGAGAAGGAGGCCTAATGGCCCAAAGAAAACCTCAAACCACAACCACTAGTTATAGTCACTGATCTGCTTTATGTGAAAAATCGATTCACCAGACATAAAATCAAACACCCATAAGCTAGTTTGAAGTTGAAGAACAAAATAAAAATAAAAACATAACATAGAAAGGGTAGTCACATCTGCCATGGAGGAGATGAACAGCTCCATAAACTAGTTTCCCCTTATAGGAAAAATACAAAAATGGGACAGAAAACAAAAAGAAGTTGAAAAAAAGAATGGGGTGGGTTCATCGGCCACCATGGAGTAGAGGACCACCCCCATGGGGCAGTTCCCCCATCAGATATGCTAGTGTGCTAGTTTTTCTCTCTTTCTCTCTACTTCATTTCTGTACCATTAAGGTTTTTACAATTTCAATGGGTAATGAAAGATCTATCTTGTGGGACAAATAAAATTTTGCTCACATAAAACGTTGGGCCCAACAATCACATAGTGGCCCAATAGTCACATCTCTTGTTCACATTTTACATTTTTATTTCACTCTTTTGATTTTATGTAAGATCTCAATTTTAACAACTTTGTCCACTTCGATATGAAAGGGCAATGCATCCTTTTGTTACAAATTTTGTGATTATTCAGAAACCCCCCTCCCTCCCATTTTGGTGGTGTCATTTATATTTTTCAAACTTGCCTGCAATCGTTATTTAATTTAAAATTTTGGAGCTAGATGCATTGTTGGAGTTGATATGATCTTGAACCCACATTGATTGTCGAATTAATCATGTCAAATTATTGTTAAGAAACACGATACAAGAAAGAATAAATTTTAGATTGTAAGCAATTTTATTTATTTACTTTGAGCTTCCCCTTGTGTTTTATTTTACTAGATATAAAACTATTCATTAGTCTTCACCTAACAATTTAAGCTTTTAGAAATGTTGGTTCTTGAGGTATTCTAGAATTTGATTATTGTTATTGCTATTCTTCTAATTGAAAAATTGAATTTCAGTGCATGATAGATGGTCTAGAGCATTGTCCACATTTCAAGCCAAGATACTCTTGAGTGAGAGAGCATATTACATATAAAATCATTCATTAGCATTTACTTAAAAGCTCAAGCTTTTAAAAGAGTTGGTTCTTAGTATATTTGTTTATATCACACATGATTTGGATATTTCCATCCCTATTGGTTATTTATGAGTCATGTACTTTCTGCTCTTATATATAAATTGAACATATGATTGCACTACTAACTCCACGAATTTTATTCCATTGTATTTTGGCAATTTTCCTAACCAATTATTGTATTGATTATTGGATTATGGTTTCCCCTATTTGCAACCCCGTAATGTTGAAAAGGAGAAGTCATCGATTGCATGTAGTCCATGTGTTGCTCATTGTATCTACATTTCGACCAATCAACAGAAATAGCGGGTGTGGGGGCACTAACTTTACTTATAAAACCCCTAATAAGAAGAGATCCAATAATTTATCTTCTAGCGGTAGGGTTCTATTCTCCCTTCGTTAAGTAGGGCATGCGACTATAGGCGGTACACAAGCAGTGAGGCAAACCTCTTCGGGTTTTGTTCCAGTCACAGCTTGTTCCATGATGTTCCCTAAAAACGCAAAAATCAAGTCACTTTTAGGGTTTCAAATCCTTGCAAAGACTTGAATTGCTTTTGAACATCAAAAAGGTCGTGTCTGTCAGAGAATCTTGTGGCGCTCCCTTAGGTTTAACCAATTTTGATAATCGAAGATTTCTCAAATTAGACTGAGAAGCACAACGAATTAGATATTCTCAGTGATGACGTATCGGGTGTCTGAAGACCAGACAACGCAAATTTGGTGATAGGTAAACATATGTTGATTCTGATAGAAGAACATGTCTTGTAATTTGGGCTCAGATGATAGTTTTTGTTACTGTATGATAGATTTTCATTTGAAATTGTCTAATATTTGTTGTTAATTCCCCTCTTCCGTCTTTTTTAGGGTTAACGTTTTGAGTGTTCAAGCGAACAAGTGAAGTGATCACTGGTAAGAGCATCGATATCCTCGATCAGGTAGTCAGATAAATGATATTTACAACTATGCTACATTTGGGGAAGCTGTTGCTCATTGAATTTTTTTGAAATTGAAAGTCATTCATACTACAAGAATCATCTCCACAAACAAGTCTGTTGTAGTTGTGATTAAGAACAACGGTATGCAAAAATTTGGGCAATCTCAGTCAACAGGCCCATTGGATATCTCAGATCTAATCGAGGTATGGGGGTATTTCCTGTTCAATGCATTTCAAATTATCTCAGTGTATTTGTAAATTTTCTGTTTATCATGCTTAATTTTGTTGATCTGCAAAAAATTCAATTATTCTCCAAATTAAAGAGGTTTTAGAACCTCAAATTATAATATGACCTGAAAATTAAGCTTTACAAGTGCTATGTTACTTACAAGCATAATCACTTGGTAAGTTGTACTCTTGGATACGGGTACGAGTACGCGATACGCGATTCGTTACCTTATCAAATAAAAGGTACGGGGGGTATATATAAGTGGCTTTAATAAATCGGTACATTCTTATTATATTTTACAAAAATAATTAATAAATAAATAAATAATCTACACATAGTAAAGAATAAAAAAAAAACATATAAAAAACTTTCAACAACAAAATATCTTTAAAAAATTAAAAAAAGTCTTACCACATGGCCTAACAGTAACCCATTTAGAACCAATTTTTATAAAATTTAAAAATAAATATAAAAAATCAAACCATAAAAACACTATTTCATTCCCATAGACTGCCCTACACAACTGTTTCAACTCATGTACACCTCTCTCTTTCAACTCACTCATCTCTTATGCCTTACACCGACATCAATGTGAAGCTTCTAGCCAGCCCAATCTGTTCCAAGTGATTGTAAAAATCATTTCAGAACAGGGTTGCCTCATGTTTAGAATTTAATCATTGAGACTCGACTAATCTATGTTATTAGAAATGATATCATCCAACAAGTCATCTTTGGGAAATGAGTTAGTGAGGTCCTCAAATTATTTCGCGTAGCTAGTTAAAAGCCTACGGTAATATTTGAGTTCCATGTTGTGATTCGTATCCAAATTCAGGATAATTTTTTATTTTTATTTTTGCGTGTATGTACCTGTGACAAAATCTATGCAACTTGACTTAATCGGATGTTGGAAAAGAAAATTGGTTATTTAAAACACGTCGAATGATCCTTTGACGCTTTGAATCATGGAGCTTGTTTTATATGGAATGAATGTAAGTTGAGGAAGAATATTATTATATAATAGTTAGATTTGAAGTTATAAAAGAAAATAAGAGGGGGTGGTGCACGAGGAATTAGATTGGTTGAGCCTCTTTGTACCTGTATGTATGTATTTCCCCATTTGATAACAGGTCAGAGTTTGTGATACCTGTGGAGACGTGGGGTTGGAGCGTTTCCTTGTTGTCTGTAGCAAGTGTAATGATGGAGCGGAGCACACGTAAGTATTTCAATCTGGTGGTTAATTAGTGATGTACTCACTCCTTCAATTATATTTCTTGTTTCTCATGTGGTGTGTTAATTTGTGGTTCATGAATCAGCTATTGTATGCGCGTTAGGCTGGACAAAGTTCCTGAAGGCGATTGGACTTGTGAAGAGTGCATGCCGAGGCCAGGGACCAACAAATTAGTGCAAGATGGGGTATCACGACGTCAGTCTGCAGGTACAAGTTCAAAATTGAAATTGAGATCATCGTCATGTGAACCACGTCGTCATCAGGATTTCTCATGCAAGAAATTCAGAACCTTAGAAGGTGAGTTGGGGAATCCCTCCCAATCCCCCAACCCAGGGAATTACTCCTTACGGACTAGAGCGCGTCCAGTCGAGACTTCAGGGAATTACTCCTTACGGACTAGAGCGCGTCCAGTCGAGACTACAGGGAATTACTCCCTACGAAGTAGAGCGCCCTCTGGTAAGGAGTCACCAGAGCTTGGTTCACAAATGGAGATAGCTCAACAACAAGAATGTAAGACATGTACCGTGGCATGCAGCCAGCCAATTTGCCATTTTTTGTCCTTCACTAAATTTTAGGGGTTCTCTTCTCTTTGCAGGTCCTCCTCTGTCCGAGACAAAAGGACAGGTGGTGATAGCTGATGAGAAAAAGGGAGGCAGTAGTGTTATCTCAGGGAAATCAGTTGCTACCAGTTCTGGCGCTGCTACAGCTTTGGATGGAGGGCTCCCCTTCAAAGACATGGCCCAGATTGAGGCTGTCACTCATGTCAGCCCAAAGTTTGATTACACATGGCAGTATGGCCCTCTTTCAGCTTTGAATGTGTCAGTTTTCAATTTCATGCGGTGTATTAAATTAAATGTTGTGGTTCATGCATGCATATATATACATATATGCAGAGGCAAATTTCTGATACACAAGAGTGAGGAGGGGATTGAACGTCCTTGTAATGGGATTCAAGCACACCTGTCAACCCGTGCATCACTTATGGCTGTTCAAGTGGCGGACAAGCTTCCGGAGATTATTGTGCTGCAGGAACTGCCTCGGGAGAAGACGTGGCCATGCCAATTTACGGAAAGTCAAGCCACAGAAGAGAGGAGCATTGCTCTCTACTTTTTTGCAAAAGATCCGCATAGGTAATTATTTGTTTATGCCATTCTTTTATTTGCAACTAATAATTATAACGAGAGAGATTTATGCTGCTTCTTTTCCCAGTTACCAAACGTATTACAGCAGATTGGTGGATTACATAACCGAGAATGATTTGGCTCTGAAAGGAATTGTGGACGGGGTTGAACTCTTAATTTTTCCATCCAACGTTCTGCCTGAGAAATCCCAGCGTAAGTTATGAGCGAGCACACACTAGCAAGCACCGATGCTGTTGAGATTTAATTTAATAAATGCGTACATCAACAGTTATATATGTTGGCTTTCATTTGTCCAGATTGGAATGGGATGCTGTTCTTATGGGGCGTATTCAGAGGGCGAAGGGAGAAGAAGTCAGCAAACACAGGGGTGACCAATGGTATAGATCTTGATCTTTCACTGGGGCGTGAAGCTGCAACCCCAGGAGATGGTGTCCAGCCCTCAACAGCGCTCACTCTTGCGCCACCTTTTCAGCCGGACCCGATTGAGTTGCATGTTGCCCGGGCGTTGATTCATCTCTCTAGGGGCGGTTAGGTTAGCACTGAACGTCAATGATGATGCTTGATGCCCCATGTGAACCCTACCTTTTATTTTATGCCTTCTGCTGGATGACTTTTACATTTGGACCTGCCTTCTTTTCGTTTTCCTGAATCCCCTTTGATTTGACTTCCCAACTTGTCGGTTCATGTTATTTTATAACTACCAAAACAAGACTTTAAGCGGTTCCTTTTATTTGCTTTTCCCCCCTTTCTTTCTACTCTTTTGTCATGGAGAGCCGATATATTCTTAACTCGCTAGGGGGCATGTGGCAACTTTGAACTAGCGTGTGATTGGTTAACCCTTTCTCTCCTTGTTTTCCCATTTTGGATTGGGCTATGTTTTCTTGGTTTCAAAATATTGGCCTCTGCTTATGACGTTTTCACTTATAAAGGGTCGGATCAAGTCAATTTTACGTCCAAAATGATTGGCTGGAACATGAGTACTCTATTATTGCATAGTACTATATTTACATACCCAAGGTTAAAATGAAGTGGACTCGTGGTTCCACCTTTATTAGTTGGAACTATCAAGAGTCAAGAAATGCAATTACAGCCAGCCCTATGGGACGATTTGTGCTTGAAAGAGTTGAAAATTAGCCACAGCTAGCTAGGTGCTGCATTATTCATGGTGCTCCTTTCATGTGCTTTACCCTTTTTTTTGGTCATTTTTTTATGTGCATTACTTGATCAAAAGACTTTTTTTTTTTTTTGTGTCAATTATAATCAAGTGTTCAAAGCTCGCAAAATATAAGTACTTGTCAACTAAATAGAAAATTACAATAATCTCTATAGAGTTCTTTTCAAAAATTTCACAAATTACAATTTTTATTTTGACATAATTCTTTTTTTTTTAATAAGTTCCATAACCACTTTTATTGCAACATCCCCAAAAATGGAACAAAGATCATTATTACAGAAGTCTCATTAAAAACTCACAGAAAAAATTCAATAGACGAAAACTTTTATTTTTTTTGAGGAAAAAAATGGTCAACCCTTTCAAATTAAGGCAACAATTATAACGCGTAGTCTAAATGTAACAAGAAGACATCAAAATAAGTTCACAAATTAAAAACATAAACATAGGAAATTAAACATTTGAGCACATGGAAATTCCTGCTGCCATAGCCTTCTTCTGATTTCGATGCCAAAACTCAAATAAGCATAATGGAATTCTTCTTCTCTTTTCAGCCCACTGTTTTAACTTAATGCAGTTGATCAAACGTTCTTCATCAATGGCTACCTGAAGCCCCAAGCCTCTTCCGAAATTCTGCACTAGGGTTTCATTTTTATGACCTCCTAATTTGATTACCGTGATCATCACACTGCCATAAGAATTAGGGCTGTCAAAATGAGTCTGGCTAGTGAGCCCGACCCGTTTGCCGAGTTAAATGGACAAACCAAATGGTTCGTGAATAGAAAAAGTCCACTTAGGCCCGACCCGTTTAACTCGCAGGCCAAATTGGCTCATTTAATGTTAACATAAACATAAGTCGCGGACTAACCCGTTTATCCACATAAATAGACGAACCAAATATTATAAAAACTAGCCCGCAAATAGTAAAAGTCCATTTAGACCCAATCCGTTTAAACCCGTGAGTTAGTCAAGCCGGGCCTAAATGGGTCAGGCTAACCCGTTTGACAGCTCAAGTACAAATCATTATGTTCTCCATTGTTAGGCTCAAAGTCGGGTGGGAATTGTGGCCCATTTGCATCACTGCGATATTGGGCTTGTTTTTGTTCGCTTTGCCAAGATCTTAACCTGCCACTTGGAAAACTGATATATGTTTCTTGTTTTATAAAATTTTGTAAAAACAAGTTGAAAACTAGATTAAAAACAAAACAACTTTTCGATAACATCATTCACACATTTTAATTAACTCTCCATTCATCTTCATCCTACTTGAAGTTATTTTTTCACCTAGGCACCATGTAGATAAAATAAATAATGTCAATTGACTCCATCATTTAAAATAAAAAAGCCAATCTACCCCAAAACTGCAGATGCCCTAATTCCTTCAAAGTTCTAATCAGCTTGTACCCAGAAACTTTGATCTCTCTCTTAGACCCCTCACAGCACTACCAAAAAAAAAACCCTCACATCAATTGGGTTCCCTCAAAGTCTACAGTAGACTGCCATTGATCATCCAATTTGCAGTAAACATCCGTTTCATTGCAAAGTTTGCGGTGGACGACTATTACGCCGAAAATCTGTTTTCTTCTATGGGGTGTTGCAAGGGACGTGCCACAAACTTGTTATTGTGACGGACTTTTCCGCCACGGATTATTATTTTTCATGCAGTGTCCAATAATCAACTTTATATTGTCAATAAAAATATTTAATTTTTACAAATATTATATTCAACTTAATATATATATATATATATATATATATATATATAACAGTTACCGCAAGATATACAGTTATCGAAAGATACACATATGATGTATATAACAATACTGAATACACAAATTTTTGAACTGACATACACAAACTTTTTAACAAATAAAAACAAAGAATAAGACGTAAATGAAATGAAAATGAAGAAAACAAAAATTTTGGTGCTTAAGTACACAAACTTTTGAACAAACAAAAATAAAATATGATGGAAATGAAAACGAAAAACAAATACGAAGAATAAAATTTTGATATTCATGTGCACAAACTTTTGAACAATAATGCACAAATTTTTCTTTACACATACACAAACTTTTGAATAACCAAAAACGAAAAATTGACGAAAACGAAAATGAAAACTTTGAGATCTATATCATCTTGCAAATAAGGAAAAAATGAAGAAACGTTTATATCAAGATAGCGTACGTGAAAAATGAAGAAAAACAAAAAAATTGAAAAATGAAGAAAAAGTGCTTATGTGATAAATGAAAAAAAAATGACAAAAAAAATGTAGGGAGAGCGAGGGGGGAAATGAAAATAGAAAGAGGAGGAGCGTGAGAGAGTGAGGGAAAATGAGGAGAGAAGAGAGAATATGTATATTTAATGTAGTGCACAAGTGATGACAACAAAAGTGATGTACGCACAATATTTTTATAACAAAATATGATTAAATAATATTTGTAATTATCTAACAAAAAAAATCACTTGAAGGAACTCATTTTTTAGTGATATACTGATATTCTATTGAAATTAATTTGATTTTGTCTTTTTTATATAAAAAAAATGCTATGTAGATATATTAGTGGGTTCCATAATGTATTGAAAAAAGTGACAATATATTTACATATTTTCATATGTTCAAATAGCTAAACCGTTTTTGTGTGTGCGTTTTTTCTTTTGAAAGACAAACAAAGAAAAAGGTAAATTCAATTTCTCGTCCTTAGACCTTGGGGGACTGTTTCGTGTGGAATATATTCGAAGATCATGGATTCCTAGGGCAAATTTAAAATATCATTAATATATTATTTATTTTCAATTATAATAACAGGCTTTGCAGGTTTGAATTAAATTAAACAATCAACCAACTAGTTCCTTCATTTCAATATACCACTTGTAACATGTATCAGAAAAAAATACTATACAACTTGTAATAAATTAAAGTACAGAACAGAGAATGGCCATGACCTAGACATAAAAGAAAAAGAGTAAAAACCTGCATAGCCCATGTTCTCATCAATTCACATCACAAAGTATTGTTCATCACCAATATTATGCATAGCATGTGACAAACCCATGAAATGGGATCAGATAAAGTCTGGGATTTTCTTCTGGGTGAAAGTTGATGATGAGAACACTCAGTGGCGGGGACACAGTGAAAAGAGGGACCAAGGGGGCCTGAAAAATCATTTTTCTCTTAAACGACTTTTAGATTAATTACCAATTACCATTACATCACTAAATTTTAAACTATTGGACAAAATTACACTCAATCCCAATAGTTTAGGTTAGGGAGGAATATTCAGTTAAGAATTTCACCTTAGTTTAGAGAAATTTCAAGGGGAATATTGTTTTTCCAGAAAATGAATTTTTTTATGTCAAAATTTGTCATGTTGGATCATGCAAAAAAAAGATAAAGATACAAAAATTTTAAATAAGTGAGAGATTCATTGCCATTTCGTTCTCACCATTAAATATTGGGATGTAATATGATTTTGACTCTAGATTATGGTTTAATGTTACATTGGTAAACTTTGTGGGATATGATTATATTTTACTCAATCTTAGTTTTTACAAAGTTTAAGTTTTTATCTTTTAAACAAATAATTCAGTTAGGAGGCGTTTGGTATGAATTAATGTAAATAGATTACTGGTAATCTTGTAATTAAATTACCTATCAATTCACATTAACTTGTTTAGTTACGCTTCATAAGAGGTGTCTATATGGATTACCACATTTTAGTACTTCTTTATTTTGACAAAAATATTCTCAACACAAACACCTCTCTCTCCATGAGTCACCCCCACCACCTCCAACATATACCACCCACCACCATTGTGCCACCGTCACCATTGTCGTCACTGCTGCCACCATCGCCGCCACCATTGTTGTCACCACAACCACTATTACTACCATTATCCAACATTGCTACCACCATCACCACCACCATCATTATCATCACCACAAACACCACCATTGCCGCCTCCACCCATTGATACCTCTACTACCACTACCATAACCATTGTCACCGCCATCACATCCGTCATTGAGACCTCTACCATAACTCACGTCCACTACCATGATTGTTGTCACCGCCACCACAACCCCTTATTTCTACCACTAGTGTCACTACCACCACCACCACCACCACCACTATTACCTTACTGATCACCACCATTGTCACCACCACCGTTGTTATCACCTTTACCAACATCATCACTGTAATACACCAACCAATTTTTATTATTTTTCACTACAAGAAAATAGCTCGTTACCGTCGACATTACCGTCGGTGTTACCGTCGATTTTTTACGCTACCGTCGGCATTACCGTCGGACGCGGACACACGGTAAAGTGGTCAATGGTAATCATTTTACCGTCAGAAAATGAAACCGACGGTCATTACCGTCGGTATAAACCGACGTAAACCGGTTCACATTTGAGTACATTTGAACCGGTTTACCGTCGGTTTAAGGCGACGGTAATATAATAATATTTTATTCGTGTTCGTTACCGTGGGATATATCCGACGGTAATAATTAAATATTTTTAAAAAATAAAATTGTTTATAATTTTGTATTATTTGTTTTAATAAATGACTATAATCATATCAATTAAAATTTTCATTTAATTTTTGTAATTTATAAATATATTAAAATTTATATTTAATAACTAATTAAATATTTATATGTTATGTGGTGGACAACATATATTCCGTTTATGGTT
>QANU01015964.1:1471578-1524237 GCA_003254905.1 Nissolia schottii
TTTTTTTTTGTTTACTTTATTAATTAATTATAATCTGATTGATTTCATTTTTTATGTATTTATAATAAAATTTCAACACACCAAAAAAAAACGTAAGATGTGCCACTAATATTTTTCTTTTAAACGCATAGTATATATGTTTATTCCTTTGTCAGGTTGCGCTTGTTTCTTTTGGGCACAGCATATTGCTATTACTTTATTTGGGGTTGAAAGCGAATCTTCTAGCTGTTAGAATTAATTATTTATTTGTTATTTTTATATTATTTTTTGGTAACGCTATGTTTGTATTATGTTCTCCCTTTACGCTGGTATTTGCATTTATTTTATTTTATCTATTTTTTATTCAAAACTGGTATTTGCATTCCGAAACTATTATTCGTCGTTTCTACCATAATAATGCTCAATTCATCCTCTCAAAATTTTTTTGAAAATTACCGCTTGGTGTCTATGCTCATCACTGTATACTTTTTTCCACATTCGGAGTGGCCCGGCCATAAAGATTAATTAATTCGCCAACAAGGCAACAGCCAAATAAAAAAGATGATTTAGTAAACAAAACGACAAAGTAGGGATGGAGCCGCCGGCCGGGGCGGATGGGGTAAATCAATCTTTACGTGAATCAAAATATTACTGTTCACCCTGCATCTTATTTAACTTGTGAGCTGTCGGATTGGTCCGTGTGTTAAAATAAAAATTTGACAACTTAATTAAAAAAATACCCACACTAACGAAAGAAAAAAAAAATTCATATATATAATAAAACAATTACATGTCCACAAAGTTAAAATAAATCAACATAACTTTATGTTATTATTATTGCTTTTTTAATTTAATTTTAGGTTGCAAGTCACCTTGTTATGCCCTACTTTATTTCACAAGTTAAACAAGTTAATCCGCACAAGCTAAAAGTTTAAACGAGTTCAAAATTTGTGTTTGATATGCAAAAAATTGTGGGTCGCCTGTCTTGCCCTTGCGAGCTGCGCCCATTTTGTCATCTATACAACCAAGTTAAGATTTTATATGTGTTGTAATGTTATGTTTTAATTTAAAAATATATATACATTTTTATAAAAACATGGAATAATTAAAAAATAATATATGCATTATATATTTGTTGAAAACATCACAAGTATTTCAAAAAATATATTTAAAGATGAAGCAGATTCTCAGTGAATTATCCAATTTCAAAAAATGTTGAAAACAATATTCATAAATATTTTGTGTCCGGCTATCATATATAATCTTCAAATTTTTAAATTGTTTAAGAATAAAATCAAATTGTAATAACTAGTATTCTTTAGATTTATTAATATTTTATTTGTTATAAATGAGAATTGTTAATTCTAAAGATTCAAAAATAATCAAGCAGTGGTTTTTGATTATACTAACTAGATGTTTTTTCATGTAAATTAACTATTTATTTTATAATTATTATTTAATAAATAAATATTTATTATATAGATAAAATTATTTATCTTTGTAAAAAACTAATTGAATTATTTAAATACATTAATATTAAGCAAAATTTATAAAACACAAAATAAATTAATGTAAATAAATGAATAATAATTTGCCATGACATAAAAAATTCTCATGTAAATTAGCTCTCAGCAAAGGTTGGATAACGAATTATTTTAAGATATAAAACTTTAAAATATTTCAATATAAATTTTTAATATTTCATAACATAAAAATTATATTTAAAACTCAATAATTATTTGAGTTTGTTTTGGTTATTTAATTTATTTATTTGTAATTTTCAAATATATATATATACACACACACACAAAAAAATTTAATTGTAAAATTTATTATAAAATTTATTAATAACATTTTTTTCTTGAAAACATCAAGTATATAAATTAGATATCAACTGCCTCATGTATATTTGAAGAAAAATTACATCTGTAATTGTAATGCTAATAATAAAAATATTTTATTGTTATTTTTAAATATATTAAAGATATATAAATTTTAAATAACAATAGAATATCAATAATTAAAAAAATTATTGAGTAAATGAAATGTCAAAATATTATTATTGGGTGAACCTAAGTCAAATTTATTGAGCTAAACTAATGGTCAAAATAATATATATACTTAAATAACTATAACAAACATTAATTAAAGAGTTTAATTTTTATCCACTGACAATATAAAGTTTCTTTACATTATCAATTAATTAAATCTTGTTACATTATCATAAATGGTTGACTTCCTCTCTAATTCCTCAAAACGTCGTGTATATTGAAAGATTTGACGTTTGAGGTCGACAGTGTAAAATACTTTACATTGTCAGTAGATGGAAATTAAATTGTTAATTAAAATGTATATTTTTATTAATATCATGTGATAGTTATATTCTTATAAAATTAATATAAAATCAGAAATTAAATAATAAATATAGGTCGAAAGCATTTAATATATAAAGTTAAGAAAAAATGTGTTATACAAACTATTAAAATATTGTTTTATTTATATGAAATATAAATATAAATTTTAAATATTTTATTTATATTTATAATAAAATTAATTTATTTTAGATTAAATTTAATTATTTATAATTTTATGAAGTATAAGAAATTAATATTTTAAATTGAATAATTATGTGACATGATTTTGATTCAATTTTCAGCAACAAATTTTATGTCTTTTTAACTTTAAATAAATGAATTAAGTATAGATTAAAAAAATAATACTAATATATTCAAAATTTATATTTATATTGTTTCAATTCTATAAATTTATATTTTGTAAAATAGATTCAGTTTTAAGTTTTAATTACATTTTAATTGTAATGATTTTTACTCAAAAAATTTGTTTCATTTATTTTTAATTATTATTAATTTTATTAATTGTAATACTTGAAAATTGTTACCGACATGCAAATAATTAGTTTCCTTACAAAAATTTCTTAAGGAACGTTTTTGATAAATAAATAAATAAAACATGCATTTTTAAAAAAAATTTAAATAAAACAAAGTAAAACATAATTTCTAAATAAACATAAACAAACTATTTACAATAAACATAAATATACATGTAAAATAAGTGATTGGTCCAAAGATGTTGCATGTATCAATTGGAACACTCTAAACACTGACTCGATTACAAATTAAAATAAAGTTTAACATAACCATATGGATAGTTTCACCTCAAGGTGATTACTTACTCAATAATTCCTAGTGTTGCTACGACTTATCATAACCTCCATGAAATTGCTATTACAACTTAACTTGCAATTGGAATGGGAGGTTAACAGATGAGAACTTTGGAAAAGCCCCAGCGTGAGCAATCATCCACAACACCCACGAGACATTTCGAAACATGGTCATACATAATGTAATACATATAATACTTATCATAAAAAAGCATCATAATATCGTAATAATACTAGTAATATGGCTTTCACAAAAACATTTGGAATAAAATAGCAACTGGAGATGTATCTAGATAGACAGATCCCAAGTACCTAGGTCCTGATAGCTAATGGTAATATAATCTATCTGAGTCTCTAGATCCCTAATAGCCAAACTGAAACTACAATGTTATACCAAGGGATCAACATAGGTTATTATTGACGTACAATACTACCATAGATCTAACTTCCATGGAAACAATTTAAATATAATAACATGATAATTAATAACTGAAATAACAAAAATAATGGAAATAATTGACATGATTAAAACATTTGAAATCTATAAACACACACATGCAACATAATGATCTTTATACAATAAACAAATGGTCTCAATGGTGGTTCTAAAATAGTTTTTCGTGATTTTATAAATCTTTTTCGTACACTATTTCATAAATACTTTTATAAAACAAATCCTTATTTTTCTAAAATCCACTTTTCATAAATCAAATCTTGAACTTTCTAAAAACATTGGAAATGCTAAAATTAAATCGTTTATAAAATATGAATAAAACATAATAATTAAAATAGACCACGAGCAACAACTCACTCCCTTAGAGTTGCCGGAGACTAAATATCATTTCTCGCGAGTTTAGTAGGAACTCGAACAACACAACTAACTAACTCAAAACGCTCTAACAACATAACATCGATACCCTATGTGAATTAACAAGTCTAAACATTCTGAAAGTGGTTCTATTTATACGAGAAAACTACCAATGCCAAACTAAAACATCACACTATAAACTTTTTTACCTTTTTTATTTTTTCAACTAAATATAAAATAAATTACTAATAAATTTTAAAATAAAAATAATATAAAATTATTTATTTCATAATTTTAAAATTAACTTATAAATTAGTAAAACATTATTTAATTTTCAAATCGTCTTATTTAAAATTTAAAAGCATCTTATTTTATCTCTTATTTCCTATTTAAAATTTAAAATATTAAAACAAACTCTCATGTCACCTAAAACAAAAATAAAATAATTTTAAAAAAATCAGATACTATAAAAAAGTCAACCCTTTTTATTATGAAGTTTCGCTTCGGGTTACTTTAAGTGTTCTATTCTTCATTTTAAGGTCGTTGAACTTACTGGTCATCATATTAATCTTCTCACCCAAGATAATCTAAAAAAAAATACTTTAAATTAAAATTATTATAAAAGACGAAGAGTCAAGAGGAAATCGAAAAGATGAAAAAAAACATACAATTAATGGTGGAGTAATTATTTATATTTTTAATTAACTATTAGTGCAATTAATCTTCTAATTACTTAAGGTAACATTAAAAAATTAAAAATATTGTGAAAAATAAGAGTGATGAGTTAATAAAATATATGAAAAGTAAAAAATAAAATTGAATGATGGAATAATTAAAAGTCAAAGATTAAATGAAGTTTTATAAAATTATTTATAAATTTATAAATAATCAAAATTTAAGAAAATTTTAATTTAAATAGAGATTAAGGGAGTAGTGTCATGTGACAATTTAAGTTAAGCAAATTTAACAATATTATTGATTGATCATTGATAGATTGTTTCGTGATCTATGATTGTTTTACATCGACAAGAACTTTAGGGAAAGTGGCAACATTTTGTTTTTACCAGGGGTAGTATTTATCCCAGGGATTGTTCGAGACATTCAATTTTTTTTATATAATTTTCATTATTTTTTAATAAAGCATGTACTATTTCGTGTATTACAAAATCAAATCTAATTACAATCTTAATCACAAATTCATAATTAAACACTAAGGTGAGTGTTAAGTGTCATATTTTGATATTTTCATAGGTTAAAATGACACCTATCTGTGTTGTTTTTTTTATGAATTATCTAACCAATTTCTCCACTTTTGTAGGATTTTAAGCATAGTTTAAAAGATGGATACAAAATCTTTTAAGAGACAAATCCAACAAGAAATAGGGAAGCAGGGAGCAAAAGAACAACCAAAGGAGGCAACTAAGACTCAGACCGCTTAGCGGTTCACCACAGCCGCTCAGCGGTACCTTACTTCAGAGTGAATTAACTCAAGCGTGAAGCAAGCCTCTGCAGTCGCCCTGCATGCCACTCAGCGGCACATACAAGATAATGCCAGGGCTGCATGTCAGAACTGACATAACTTCATTGCGAAGAAATCCTCATCGAGCAAAACCGCTCAGCGATGCCCTGAGGTCGCTCAGCGGCCCCTGAAGAATTTCACCTATAAATAGGGCCTGCATTCAGCATTAAGGCATCCTATTCGAATCCCTTTTCTTCACACTTAGAACCCGAATCTAGTGTAGTTCAGCAACAAAGAGGAGGCTAGAGAAGAAGCCAAGAGGGATCGAGGAACACGGTGGTCGTTGTCATGACGGCATGAGAACGTGTCATGGTGAGCGTCCATCACATTGTTCCCTTGATTTTCTCTTATAAGATGGGTTTATAATCGTCTTGTTGTTGGGATTTTGATGAATGTTATAGTATGATTGTATCCATATAACTCTTGTATGAATGAATCTGTCAAATTCTCTGATTTACATGAATTGATTTTACACTTAATGTTTGTTTTAGCATAGCTACCTAAAACCTGATATAAAATCGAATTTTTGCGAGCAAGAATTGCATCACTAAGTTTGGAACTAAATCAACTCATCTGATGTTCTTAATTGCTAGAGATAGAGTTCAGATCATTAGTCGTTTTAACATCCGTGATAATGCCAGTTGCTTTGTTAGTTTGTGCAAGAGATTGACAAAATAGCAAAGGGATTGGGTGATCTTTTCATGCTAGAAAGAGATGAACAAGATAAGAACTGGTAGCGAGAAATCAAAGAAGTGATAATTCATGTGCACCGAGTAAATGGATATATGAAACTCTAATATGATTCAATTCCCAACAAGCTTCCTGATCTAATCTGCTTCTAATTTGTTGCCTATTTATCTTTTGTATTGCCTATTTATCTTTTGTCTATTTACCTAGTTACAAAAAGTACTCTACAATCCCATCATCATATTGTTTAATTAACAAACTCAAGAATGACTTTATCCAACTCCTTATGGATGCGACTATATCTGACTATATTACAATTGAATCCCTTGAGAATTTGAAAGTTGTATATAAAACGATGAGAGTGTAAAAAAAAAGTTTTCAACGGTGAGATCTCATTTTAAAATAAAATACGATAATCTATACTAATTAATAAAATGTATTGCACATAAATTTAAGTTTATTGATTTAATAGCGTAGACCTAATGTACCAAAAACAAAAAAATAGGGTAGACCTATCAGTTTCGTTAAAATGAATATTTCATTTTATGAAAAAAAGAAAGAGAATATTTTATTTTAGAGAATCAAATGTAAGATTTTTATTTCAATGATTATAACCATACCGGCCATTAAAGTTATTTTTTCTTTTCACACGGGCAGTGAAACACATTAGTCGTTGATCGCATCATGACGAAGCTTTTCATCTTTTCACATAAAAGGACAGATTGTCTTATTCCAAGAAAGGCCCACAAAAAAGACACGGTAGAGGTAAAAGAAAAGAAAAAACGTGCTACGTGAAAAGTGAAGAGGGAGAGAAGAAATATTGTCATGTGAACAATAAGCTAATATTTACTCCTCAAGTAAATGTTATTATATTTAATATTTTAATTTTTTAATCATTAAAATTTGGATTAAATAAGTTTTTAATTATTACAATATCAAAAATTTGTGTTTAGTCTCTAAAAAAAATTTGTTTGGTGGATAGGGTGGGGTGGAGAAGAAGATTTAGATTTATTTTTATTTTTTATTATTTGAAATTGAAACGGGTTTTGGGTTGGGTTATAGGTGGATTATGAATTTCAGTTGAAAATTTAGGTTATGCAACGTGACAAAGTTAACAATCGTATCAGCGCCGTCCAACCCAAACTGACGGCAAAGACTAAAAACTAACAATTTTTTTTACAGAAACTCAATCCAAACGAAAATTTTTTGAAATACCAAACACAAAATTTTTGATATTACATGGACTAAAAACTTATTTAACCCTTAAGATTTTAAGTCAAAGTTGAGTTAGTTATTTAGTTTTATTATAATTAACATTTTTGCTGATATGTTACTAATTTAGACTTAAAAATGTAATTGTGACAATAACTAATTTAAAATGAAATTATGACACTATTTGAGACAAAAAAATGTAGTTGTGACAACATTTGGAATTGCTAATCATAGCTACTGCCACAAGTTTATTTACAACAATAAATACTAATGAATGATAATTAGTTGAATGACTAACTTGACATTTGACTTATAATAATTTTAGAGATTAAAAAGTCTGATTTAAATTTTAAGAATTAAAATAATTCAATCTTATAGTTCTAATGATCAAAACGACCATTACCTCGTTATTTTTATAGTAAAATTATACATTTAAATTTTTTTATTTAAAAGTGCAAAATATTTTATACTCGCATATAAAATGTAAGTATATTTAATCATGTTAACTCTAGTTAAATTTAAGATTGATTTCGTATGTAATTAAAGACAACTAAATTATGTCTTTCTTTTAAAGCAAGTATTGATTTATTATTTGTATTGTTTCCTCAATAGAATTTATTTGTATTGTTTCTTCAATAGAATTAATTAACTTCTTATTTTGAGATGCATGCAAATTAGTAATTTAGTTTCAGCCATTAACAGCTTTTCATAGGTTATTTGATGATACATATTGGGTCTAAAATGAGATTAATTTAGTCTCAGTTATGTTTATTTAACTTCAATTTTTACCCTTTGTAAAATTTTTGCATTTTTTTTCCTTCCAAAAATAGACAATTGTATTAATTCGATCAATGAATCAATTATAGATGGGGTCATAATGACCATGGCATAAGAAAAAAGGTGAAAGATTTCTAGTGATGCCACACACAACAAATTACTAATACAAAAAAGAAAAAAAATAATAAGAATTATCAAAACTAGGAAATGTGAAAATTCTCAACTGAATCTCCTAAATATGACCAACATGAACCATGACTAAAATCTAAGGTTCTTGAGAGGAGTTGATTTTTCTTCATAGTCTCATTTACCCTTATTTTCTAGAGGCCACATATAGGGAATCAAAACAATCCTCAATATTCCCTTAGGAAACCCATGCACCACTTTCTACGAGTGGTCATATTCTAGATCTCTAGTAAAAATTCTAAAATTATAAATTGCCAATTTCATATCTCAATCTTCTTATCACGACCTTGTAGAGACAAACCATAGTAATGTTATTCCACCTAGATCCCATATCCATGAAGAGGTCACTAATAGGATTGAAGGTCACAAGTACAAACGCCGATCAAAGGCAACGCTCAGGGGGGTAGTAGCCATCGTCGAGAGATTAAATTGATAACAAGGAGCCCAACAAGGACCAGATACTCACCATGGTAAAAAGCCCAACAACTGAATGAGAGGAAGTCATTGGAGGACAGCTTTAAGCAGTATCAGCACAAGGTGGCTCTCGACACACAAAGAGAATAGAAGAGAAGACACTCATCAACAATAAAAATAGAGCACATAAAGCTAGGTTGGAGCTAGCGTACAAGGTGAACGAAGGATGAGGTTGTACAACAATGATGGAATAGAGGCATGCAAGGCGAGAAGGGTGACAACTAGGGTTTTAGTTTACACCGTGAGATATACCATTTTCATATGAGAGAGTTCATTTTTATTCTTTAAATCAAATTATATGATTAAGATTATATCTTTTAAAGATGAGACGGAATAAATAATCACATGATCACATCTCACATTCTTTTTAATACTATTCTAAAAATAATTATGTCAGATATAATTATAACCATATAATTTGATCTAAAAGATAAAAATTACCACTCTCATCTCCCACGCAAAAACTATACTCTCATAAATCTCTCGCTTGTTCATAATGTTTATACATATAACGTGTTCAAAGTATTTCCCTAACTCGATCATTTATGAAATTTCCATTTTCTTTGTTCTCCTTTTCCTCTCCCTCTCCCTCGTGCTAATCTTATACTATATATTAACCGAGAAAGACACAAAAAATATAATATATAGCTAGATATGTTTGGTTGGGGAGTAACGATGGAGATTATTCATCAAAACCTCTCTCCTAACACTTTTAACCGCAGCCAAACATATTCATCCATGCACTTATTGATGGTTCAATTTGTATGCATTAATTAATAATTAATTATGTAACTCTTTATATTGACATTTAATTTGTATGCATAACTTTAGAAATAGTGTGAGAGTCAAAATATATTTATTAATATCACAATATATGATTAGTTAATTGCATAAAATGTTTTAATTTTTAAAGATTAAATTCGGTCTAAATTATTGACGGGCTAATTTGGTTTCTTGTATACAAAAAAGAATAAGATTTAAGTTAATTCTTGTTATTTTTAAATGTGGGTCAAGTTAGTCTTTTTGTGTTTATACACAACACATAAACACGCTTAAATATTTAAAGTGTTTAATTACACTTCTAAAAATGTATTTAACTACATTTATGATTATGGTTGTCAAAATAGGTTTGACTTGCATGCCAACCTATTTAATCGTATTAAATTGGCTGGCTAAATGTGAAAAAAATTCGCCTAAAAAAATAAAAATATATTTAACCTAGTTCATTTAACTTATAGGTTAAATAGGTTATGTTGGCCCGTTTAACAATTCTACTTATGATAATCATATTTATGAAATGTGATTAAACATAGAAGAACTAACTTGATCCATATTAAAAAATGAGATAAATTAACTTAATTTTTTAAAAAAATTAGACCTTTACTCTTAAAATTATTCTGTCCATGTATATATATATATATATAATGTTGTTGTTCCCAATATGTATTTTATTTGATAATATGTCAGAAGGATCTGGGAGTAAAAAATGAAGACAAATGACAGAAAAAGGCACATAATGGAAAATCAATTAACTAAATGCAAACATGCACCCGACAGGATAAATCATGAGCATCATCTCAGTATGCTCTCTTAAATCAAATGATACCTTCGTCGTGATCCGCGGGTGCTCAGTTGTTTTCAACGATATGTATTTGTCAATTTGAAGGGTTTCTTTTTATTTTATTATATATATATATATATATTATCAAACTACAAATGATATTTTATTGATCAACAAAGTCTAATACAATTAATAGGTGATTGAATTTCTTAAATTTTTAGTTAAAAATTTGATTTTTATTAGCGTATATAAAAAAGTTTTATTACAGGAGACATACACAAATTAATGATTTTAAAGTCTAAAAGAAAAATTAGTCATGGAACAAATCCCTCCTAAAAGGAATTTATTGTAAGGAAATGATGGTAGCTGTGAAAAACAAATCTTACGGAGTAAGATTGTTTATACATTAGATAGATTCCGCATGATTTGGAGTTTTGACTATTCAAAACTCATTCTCCAGTTCCCCAAGCTGCGTATGTATGCAGAATTTGAACTCAAGTGTGGGAAATTAAGCCAAAACAAAAGAAATGGCACAGCACAAACTGTACTAAAATGGGGCGATGTAGTTAGGGCTGACATGCTGACTCAATTATTGAGATGAAAAAATATCACATGATTCATGTGGGCTCAATCGGTCCCACGTGAATGTCGAGTTAAGTGAGAACTTATAGTACAGATTTTTCTTGTATTTCTCTAGATGCAGTATATATTTTTAATACTTTACTATTTAATTATTTGCTTAATTGATAATAATAACAATCTGTGATTGTGAAACGCATAAATTACGATAAAAGATAGTAGATTGTACAGGCTACCCTTGATTACGTTAGTGGTCCGAACATTTTCCCACGTGCTCTTATTACCAATATATTAATTATATCTCTTCCTCCTGAGTCGTGGCCATGCCGTCCGCGGTTAAGGCCAAGATAGCGAGTAGAAAAGTGTCAGTATCAGAGGACCACCACTATAAAGAGGGCACCAAAGCCAAGTCCTTATGATTAGTGTTGTGCGACAAATTGGGAGCGGAGAACAGAAAAGAAATAAACACACACAGCTTCAAATATACTAATTGTGAAGCAAAATTCTGCATCTGTGACCACACAAGTTATGGCGGAATTAAACGCATCAGCAACGAACTGGCTATCTGATTTGGTAAGAATTTTGATCCGATCAATAGTCTAGTAACCAAAAATGCACAAAATGACGTGAATTATTTTACCCATGGTTTATTAATTCCTTTCTTTCTTTTTTTTTTTATAACAAAAAAATTGGGTACTCTTGCAGGAAATGGACGGTTACGATTTGTTTCCACAATGTCCCCTGAGCTTGCTTGATGATGATGATAACGATTTCCTTTCTCCCGACATAGTGAGCGCCCTCAAGGGGAAAGATGACAACTACTTGGAGTCTCTGCAACAAACTTTGTCTTCCGCTGACGAAACGGGTTTCGAGATTCCCGTCACATCCACCATCACCGAACACGTGTCCCCAGTGCTTTCCCCTTCCTCTTCTGATCCGTCTTCTCCCACCTCCCCCAAGATACTGTCCTTTGATAACACCGCCACTATCTTCTACGGGTTCCACGGTAATACCTTAAGCCCGAAACCGAACGACGCCGTTTCAGTACTCTCACCACCGCGGCCCGGAAACATTAACTTCTCTGCCCAGGCCCAAGCCCAAGCCCGAAAAGGCCCGTCAGAAAACCAAAACATCGAAACGAGAAAAGGGACTAAGAGGCCGAGAGAATCTCAGGATCACATCATGGCCGAGAGAAAGCGCAGAGAGAAGCTCAGCCAAAGCTTAATTGCCCTTGCCGCTCTTATTCCCGGCTTAAAAAAGGTAATTAATCAAAATGTTTATCTATAAATGCGTACGATTTTTGTTTTGTTTTGTTTTGTTTGTGCTTACTCTAATTAATTAATTAATTATTTGTTTGTATCTGTGTACAGATGGACAAGGCTTCGGTGCTGGGAGACGCAATCAAGTACGTGAAAGAGCTGCAAGAGCGATTGAGAGTGCTGGAAGAACAGAGCAACAAGAGATCAGAGGTGGAGTCCGTGGTGATCGTCAACAGCGACGACGATTCTTCGTCGTGTGATGACGAGAGCTTCGAAGCTGCTAGTGGTGGTGCTGAGGCGCTGCCTCACGTGGAAGCGAGAGTGGCGGAGAAGGAGGTGCTCCTTCGGATCCACTGCCAGAAGCACAAGGGCATTTACGTCAAATTACTCGCCGAGATTCAACGCCTCCACCTATCTGTTGTAAACAGCAGTGCCCTGCCTTTTGGGGATTCAGTTCTTGACATAACCATCGTTGCTCAGGTAAACAATTTTTAATGTTCTGTTTTATATTTTAGTAGCCTTTTAGTAATCGCAGTATGATTGAGAAACTCTTGTCTCTAATTATTTTACAACATTTAATTAGAGCGATTGGGGTTTGATATGATTTTTTGCAGATGGGCACAGATTATAAGTTGACCATAAGGGATCTGGTGAGGAACCTACGCGTGGCTACATTGAGATCCATGTCATAGCTAAGAACCACGTGGCTACCAAGTCTTGGTCTCTCTGGCTGGATGAGGACACAGTACTGACATCTGCAATCGAGCATTTAATGACCACTGTGAAGCGGAATCAAATTATGCGTGTTGGGTGCAAAAAAAAAAAAAATAGTAGTAGCCCTCCCTCCCTACATTCAATGTTCGAAGGAAAGGGATCCATGATCCCTCCCCCGTTATGTTGATCTGTAATCTTGTCTTTCTGTACATCTCTCTGGGATCGGATTTTATTATCTCTTAAAAAAAAAATTTCTTTGTACACCAATTTTACTTAGATATTAAGTCTCTCTTTTTATTTTTATATATAGCATGAAATTTACATTCATATCATATCATATAATATGTACAAAAGAAAATACTCAATGTTTATTTTAAATTTAGTGTATAAATAACACTTATTTTATATGCGGCCATCATGTAATTAGTTTGAGGCCTCATTATATTTATATGGTATCATTGTATACTTGTATATCAAATTATGGGTTAAAATATAAATTTATAAACGTATGAGTCTGGATCTAAAATTATTATAAGGTGTAATAATTTTATATATTAAAAAGAAGGTTTGAAATCGTTACAAGATGTGATGATTTCAGACTTTTTTAAAGAAAAATAAAAAATTTGAGGTCTGAAATTATTATACATTTATAAATATTTTTATTGTCATATAATATGAGATTAAATTTTTGCTGATGTCATAAATATGTAAGTTTTCCTTAGTTTGATTCTAGTTACATCCAGAACCAAGTCTGAGTCGGTACGTGGGAGATTTCAGTTGTGAAGGCCATTTTTATTTAATGCATAAATAAGAATAAATAATTATATTGTCTTTCGCTGTCTGTACTGTGCACTTTTTTCTGAGTTATAATTCTCTATGTGGTTCCTATCACGCCCTAAAAAGTTTTGTGAAGATTGCACTCCAGTCCAATGAAATTGTGATGCAAATTTAAATTAGAGAAATTTTTGTGTGCGGACGTAGGAGCTGCATAATCCATTGTGCGTGAATATGGGATCTTGCCTTTTGTATGTGTGTTGTTGCATGCTCTTTTACGATGTATTTGGAAGTTTTATTTTGGAGAATTTAATACATGTTATTATTTTGTCCATTCTTAAATATTATATTTTATTTAAAATTAGTTATCATTTAATTAAATTAAGAAAGCATTAATTATTACATTTTTAATTATACTCCTATATGTTATAATTTTATACTATTGTATTAATTATATTGTAGTTTCTCAAATATTTCATGGGATAAATATTTTATACTATTTAATTTATCCATTTTTATAATTTTTACAACTAAATTCGTCAAATTTTATTATCATTTTATGATTTAATATGCCATATTATTGAATTATATGATCTAATGTGGTAAATTAATATTTTTCAATACAATATTTGTAGAGAGGTGCATGGTAAGCTCAAATGGTCCACAAATCTCTAAACATCTTATAAGTTAGTTTTTTCAATGATTTGACTGATAAAAAGTTTATTACGATCATATAAAACATGTAATGATAACAAAATTTAATGGATTTAATTATAAAAATTATTAAAAATGAATGAATTAAGTAGTATGTGGTATTTACCCCATAAGGTATTTAAGCAACCACCTAATTACATTGTGATTTTTCATAACAATTTCTCTTACTAATTAAAGGATAATTTAACCTAAGCACTTGATATTTTCTTTAAATATATGTAAATTAATTATTTTCTTAATCTGTACGCATTTGCCAAAAGCAATACGCTAGAATGAATGAAATAAGTAAAATTATGATTAAGCCCTCCAAAACTTTTTTGTTTCCTTTCACTTTTCTCCTAAATAAAAACTCATAAATACACGATATCGTGATTATTTTATTGTCTAATGAAATTAGTTAGTATAGCAATTGAATTTGACATTAAAAGAATCATCTTTAGAAAAGTGCAAGTATTATGATGGACCATCACTATGAGTTATTTATTTTAATTATCACTATTACATTAATCATTAGTTTAACGAATTGAAACGGGAAGTCTTGCCAGGAGAATAGGAATGCTCTCTAGTTTCTAGCTATGTATGACAAAGACATTTTTAATGCATAAAAAGGATAAGTATTATGTTGCCTTTATTGTGCATTTTTTTACTTTAAATAAATTCTCAATGTGGTTGCTATCGAAAGTAGTCTGGTGTCTGGACAAATTAGTCCTTCGAAAATAAAGTGGATTATAATATGATTCCTTGTCATTAAAACCGTAGAACATATTTATTTCTTTAGTTCAAATTGATTTAAAAAAAATTAGGAAAAATCATTTTTAAAGATTTCTTAACGGTTTAAATTAAAACTTAATGAAAAAGAATTAGAGACAAAATTGTCCTATATTTATTTTTATTAATGATTAATCTAAACTGTTTATTAAAAATGAATCTATTTATCCTAAATTCTCAATGATGAGCGACAACGAAACTTTTTTTTTTTTACAAACCAATTTGTCTGTCAATATTTTCAACAGGACAGAAATTAGGGGTTCGCTTCTTCTTCTTATTTTTTTTTCAAATATATTTACCTAAAAAAAGGTTAGTAATTACGCTCCTTGATGCATTTAGATATAAACACTAAACTCAAAGTTGTGTGAACATTATACTCCAATTCAATGAAGACTAACTTGAGTTGTTAGGGTGACTTTTAACATGACACTATAACATTTGGGTCCATGATAGACTCAATCAATATCAAATCCTAAATTTTATTTAAAAATATCAATGATCAAAATTGTATTCCAAATTTTTGCTACTTAATTTTTCTCATCCCTAATTTCATTATCACTCTTTATACATATATGCACATCCTCCAGCCAACCACCTTTAGTCTATTGTTGTTAAGGATAGTTTGCAAGCATTCCCCTCGAGACTTCAAGATATTCCACTAAACTCCACAATTGGGTGAATATGTACTTTCACTGCAAATTTGTTAATTTCCGATGGAGACTTACTTTACCTGTTCCGATGACATTTAACATGGAGACACGTTTTTTTGGTCCACAATGAACCATTCAATATTAACACTTTGATTTCACTTAATTCACCACCAACGTCATCGGCAAAAACACAACCATGTTGCCTCACAACTCAGCTGTCGATGTCAAAATTAATATCCTACGCAAGATCGAATGAGCAAAATAAAACTACAAAACGCGAAATCATAATACAATTTAAATTGTAAGCTTGTTCGATCCAAGTAATAATATTGAGATCAATCAACCTCTTCAAACTATCTAACTTTTATATTACCTGATAATCCACATTAACTTGTTTGGTGCAACATGATTCTTGATAATTTGGATTATCTAAGTAATCCATATTGCCTTCAAAGTGGTAATGTGGATTACCATAAGAAGTATCTATTTGGATTACCACCTCCTAGATAATCATAGAACTTTTGCTTAGACCAAAATACCATCAACTCTACTAACACAAACACTCATCTCCCTCGATGACATCTCTTACTACTGTTGTCGCCATCTTCACAACCACCATTTGTCACCCATTACCACCGACTACTGCCACCGCCTACCATCCATTGTTGCTACAACTATTGCCACCACCACCATAACCATCGTCACCACTTAACATCGCTGTCACCGCCACAATCACCATCACAACTATTGTTGTCACCTAGCACCATTGTCATTGCCACCCACCACTACCACCACCTTGCATCGCCACCACCTCCACCACCATTGTTGCCACCACCACTACTATACCACAACCACTAATGCCACAGTCAACACCACCATTGTCACCATTGACACAACTACCACCACCACACCTACTGTCACCACATACCCACCACCAATGCCATCATAACCATCGCCAAAACCTACCAACCACAACCAATGCCATCACTACTGCCACTGATGTCGCCTCTGCCTTTACCACCACCACCACCAAAGTCACAACAAACCAAATAATAATAATAATAATAATAATAATAATAATTCATTATTATTATATCTATTTATTTATTTTTATTATGTATTTTATGTTTATTGTTATTTATTTTTATTTTATTATTATTTAGAAGGTATTACAATAAAAACTTGGTAATCTTTTTTTTATACCAAAAAGATAATGTGAATTTTCAATCACATTAGCCGTGTATATCAAACACAAACAAGTAATATTACCAACAATTAAAATATGATAATCTTTTTAAAAGGTAATTCACATTACAAATAATCTTTAGAGACAATGTATCAAACGCTATCTAATAGCTAAGCTACCATGCCAAAGAGCAATGACAAAGGTTCAAATCAATTGAAGAAGGCTTTATTGAAGAGGACGACACCATACTTCGAGCAACCTCTTCCATCAAAATTTGAGATACAGATATTTACTCCTTGGCAGAAAAATAGATTTTCAACTATTAAAATAAGTAGTTATTGTACGTACAATTCTGAGATGGAACTTGTAACTCGTATCTAGGATTTAGTTTCGAGAAATTGTGAGATGATGAATTCAATGGTTGGCGATGGTGAGTAGTCTTAGAGGGCGGTGGAGGTATTTGTAAAAAACACGACATCCAAGTCAGTATTTTTTTGAATATAAGGTGAATAATCACAACACCAAAATGTTAGAATTACAACACTTTATTCGTGGCAGTTATGGAAAACTGCTACCTATTAACGTTTAGCGACAATTTATGGGTAATATGGCGATCGTTGCGTGCGAACGACTACGTATCAACCCTTTTTGCAGCGGTTAAAACGTAACGACTACAGATTAGAAATTAAAAAGAAAAAAGAAAGGGAAAAAAGAAATACTTGATTCCTCTCGCTCACTTTCTATCGTTTCCTCACACTCTCATTCTCACTTGCGACTTTAGGCGGCGGTGACGATCGAAGGAGGAACGCAACGATCGGAGGAGGAACACGGCAATAACGCACCCTGAAGGAGCTATGATCTAGGCACCACCTTCTAGTATCGTTTCTCACTCGCTTCCTCTCATTTTGATTTCAATTTGCAGACGTTTACTGAAAACCTTAGCTGCCAATCGCAGTGTTTGCTTCAATCTTTGAATTAAGTTTCTGTGTTTGGTTGTTTGTAATGTTGGTTAAGTGGTTCGCTCTCTTGTACCCCCTCATTTTCGTGCCTTCAAGGGATCAACGTGGCATTCCATAAGCTTTCGAGTTCACGAATCGCACCACCTTTTTTGGTATCGTTCTAAGTTTGATTAGATTTGCTTCGTTTCCTTTTTCATCTCTCAATAATCTCTTTTTTTTCCCTTTGCTTTCTGTTCAGGCTGTAGTAGCTGTGTTGTGTATTGTCTTTGACACCTTGAAAGGGACTTGATGATTAACCAGCATTGAAGTTTGGTAATGTGGTGATTGATACTTTCAATTTGCTTCAGGATCGGATTGTTTTGCAAATGCAATAGCTGTTTTGATTTTGATGCAACTTGGAGGAAGTGTTGTGTGATGATGCCTTGGTTTTTATTTGCCCTGTTTCTCAATAGATCATGACTTCTGGTAGACATTCTATCTTGATTATGTGTCATAATTTGATTAAACCCTTGAGATTCTTTTGTGTACCATAGCAACTTTCATAATCTCTTGATTTAATTACCTTTTTTGCTTACTTGTGCATCTATCTATGCATGAACTGGTATGTTATGATCACATAGTATATTTCTGGAGCTGCTGAACTGAAGAAAACAAGAACAAAGCCAAATGAGGTAAATGGGAGCACCACTTGTGGTCATTTTGAGTTAAAGTTTTGTTGAATTTTTTTTTGTTTATTTTCCTGTGCTTTCTTCTATTTGACTACATGTGTTTGATAATACATTGGAAAGTATGAACTCTGAAGATAGCCAAGTTTATTGATTGAAAGGAAAACTATAACATTAACATTTCATTCTAGCTAGAAAACTAACTAGGATACAATGAAGATAGCTTTGACGTATAATTTTATTCCTACAATATATTCTCTCATTATATTTTGTTTGAATTCAGTAGAAAAATTCTAATATTGATACCATGGATAAGTCATGGATTACAATGCCGAGGAATTCAATTAAGTACGAGCGTGGAGTAAGGGAATTTATTGGTTTTGCTTTCAAACATAGTTCTGTTGAAGGCAAAATATCATGCCCTTGTTCTCGGTGTCGTTTTAAAAAACGACAACTCAAGGATGTTGTGTACGACCACTTAATCTATAGAATTTTTGAACAGGTACACATTTTGGTCCCAACATGGAGAGTTTGAGAGAAGAGAAAGTAGTAATGCCTCAAATAAGGATGCTTTGAATGTCGTTCAAGATGTCGTGTCAACAAAGTTCCTATTCGCAACATGATTGACGATGCTTTTGGAGTTGATAGACGCCGTGTAAGTTAAGTGCCACTAGCATCAAATGAAGACATTGGCAGAGCTGAAAGAGCAATGCCAAACATAACTCGAGAACAACATGAAGCTACGGTGTTTGAAGAGTTAGTAAGAGATGGAGAACAACCCTTGTATGAAGGGTGTACAAAATATTCAAAGTTGTCTTTTCTGGCGAAGCTGTATCACATCAAATGCCTATGTGGAATGAGTGACAAGGTGACGAAGATGGTATTATAACTCTTACATGATTCTTTTGAATATTCCAAGATTCTGTTTTCATTTTATGAGGCAAAGAAAACTCTATCAAGTTTGGTTTGGATTATGTAAAGATACCTGCATGCCCAAATAGTTGCATGTTGCATTGGGGTGAAGATGAAGATAAGAAAATATGTAAAGTATGTAACCAATCCAAATGGAAATTGAGGACAAAGGGTGGTGGGGCTCAAGCATCCAATGATGCAAATATAAAGAAGAAGGTGCCTGCACAAGTTCTTCGTTATTTTTCACTTAAGCCTCATTTACAAATATTGTTTCTGTCTTCAAAGACTGCTAAGAATATGATATGGCAAGCTAGTGAGACTAAGGAGGATGACATGATGAGGCATCCTAGAGACAAATAAATGGTGATTTATGTGTCCTCATCGTTTTCTTGATCAAAAGCACAAATTAAGATTGAACACAATTCAATTTAATGGAAAGCAAGAATTTCGAAATCCACCAAATACATTATCTGGTATTGAAATTCTTGAGAAAGTAAAAGTCAGTAATGTCACATTTGGTCGAAGACTAAAGGTGGAAGAAAGGGAAAAAGATGTAGTAAAACATGTTACACAAGATACTCAACAGTGGAAAAAGAAAAACATTTTTTTTGAGCTTCCATACTGGAAGCACAACTTGTTGCGACATAATCTTAATATGATGCACATTGAGAAAAATATATGCGACAATGTGATCTACACTTTGCGCTAAACGACAGTGAAAAGTCTAAAGATCACATCAAAGCTCGAAGAGACCTTAAAGATATGGATTGTAAACGTGACCTTTGGCTAGATGAGAATGGAAAATATCCTTTAACTATATCTACAATGACTAGTCAACGCAAGAAGGCGTTTCTGAGAACTTTAAAAAACATAAGTGTGCCAGATGGTTATTCAAGCAACATTTCAAGGTGCATTGATGTGGATAATCTTAAGATAAATGGGAAGTTGAAAAGTCATGATAATCATATATTAATGGAGCAATTGCTACCGTTAGCTTTACGGACAAGTTTGTCTGATGATGTTTTAGCAATATTGATTGAGTTGTACTCATTCTTTAGGAAGTTATGTAGTAAAGTGTTATCTGTTAAAGATTTAGACAAATTGCAAGATCAAATTGTTCTCACTTTATGCAACATGGAAATGATATTTCCTCCTTCGTTCTTCACCGTAATGGTTCACTTGGTTGTTCACCTTTTTGAAGAAGTTAAGCTTGGAGGTCTTGTCTAATATCGATGGATATATACCATAAAAATGTAAGGGATAAGTCTCATTTTTTATTTTTGTTTAGTAATGTATATGTCAGGTATCAATTACATCTTTTTTTTGTTTAGTAGGTACTTAGGTCAATTAAAATCATATGTACGTAACAAAGCATAACCAGAAGGTTTTATGGCCGAAGGTTACCTTGCACAAGAGATTCTTACATTTTGTTCAAGATATTTGGGCAATATTGAGACAATATGGAATCGACCTAGGCGTTTTGACGATGAGCTTGATGATATAAAGCCTAAATCACGAGTATCTGAACTATTTTCTCAAGTAGGAAAGCCAGTTGGCGGCTCATCATATTTTATGCATGTGTCATTCAATGCTTTTATTTTCTTCATTCAATGCTTTTGTTGTTGTTAGATATTTGCTATTGAATTTCTTTTCAATTTCAAGCTACTGACTTAGAATCACCAACTAGAGTAAGACCATTGTCCTCTGCTAGCCATGATCCCCAAAATCCTTAATGTTAGGCTCTCAAAGTTAAATTTCATATTATTATTAGTACTTTAGTTACGATATTTAAGTTAGATTTTAGTTTGTTATTAAGTTTTTGGTATTTTGTGTTGGTAATGACTTATAACCTATAGTTTATGTTGGCATTAAGTTGGGATAACTAGGTAATGACTTATAACCTATATTATATTTTATTTTATTTCAAATCATGATTGCCTTTTTTTACCAAATAGGTATTCTCTTCTATATGGAATATCAATCTGTTCATATTATCTGTCATTGATGAGTTACTGAATAAAACAATCATTATAAAAGAGTTTTTATAATTTAAATTATGTTATTCTTCCTCTCCTTATCTACACTTAAAGTATCACAAATGAGAAATCAAATAAATATTAAAATAGTTGGTACTTGGTAATATTAATTAAATCCCATGTACAATTTTTTTTTAAAAAAAATTAAAATTTAAATGTAGCAATGGTTTAAAACCGCTGCAAAAATAATAGTTAAAAATTAAAAGTTAAACATAGCAACGATTTGAAACCGGTGCAAAAACTTTATAAAAATATTTTAAATATAGCGGCAATTATTATAGTGGTTGTTGAAAACAGTTGCAAAAGGGTTTCCCAACGCACAAGATTGCAGTGATTGCAAAATGTTTTTAGTGACAGTTCTAACTGTCGTAAAACATAATTTTAAACTACTATAAAATTAACTTTTTCTTGTCGTGAATGGTTAGATCTTTCATACTTGAATAAGAGTAAAACTTTACTCTTGTATATATATTGCGGGGGACCTCCATGTTTATGTCTGTCAAGACAACTTATAGCCATAACCTTTATTTATGACTAACATAATTATGTGGCTCATAATTATGTGTTTATGACACTATTTAAGTGATAAATTGCATTATTATTATTTTTAAGCATTATGATCATGAATCATCTCAAATTTTGACTGAAATGATTTTGAAATCACGAGATCCGAGAAATACGATTTCATGTTAGACCGCAGCGCGCTTTTTTTACCTTTTATATTCATTTTGTAGGCTTAATTATCCAAAATATGGATAGTATAATTTATTTACGGATGTATGGTTTTGGTGGTGGTTTTATGGCGATTTCATCCCTCGTTTTTTTTTTTGAAAAAGGGCTAAAATCGCTATAGAAGATANCGTTTTTTTTTTTTGAAAAAGGGCTAAAATCGCTATAGAAGATAGCAATTTCAGCCCCGAAATTTTTATTTTATTTTTAAAAAGGGATGAAATCGCCACCCCTATAGCGATTTCATCTATCTTTTTTTAAAAAAAAGGCTAAAATCGTCATTTCAGCTCTGAATTTTTTTTTTAAATATGACACAATCATACAATGATAATTTTTTTATACAAACCATATATTGAGAATTTACAATCATGAAAATCACAACCATGTCATTATCCCGCAGCGGTATCTTTGTTAAAAATGATTTTTTTAAAAAAGGAAAAAGAAAGAGAGAAACAAGACCTCTGCAAACTTTCCTGAAGATTCGAGCCAGGTTATATCTATGGATATTATTGTAGTTGAGCAACTCTTGATCTCTTTTCGAGGATTTCTTTATTGTCTGCCAAGAGGAAAAAAAACTCATTTCCTTTATGCCAGTTGCTAGTATAGTTAAGTATTAAGATGATGATAAACATGGCGACCTGACACAAACGGATATGATCTTGCCTAGTGTTGTGAAATTTTACTTTAATTAATTCCTTACCACCCCAGATCTCTCTCCTCGTATTGCTTTTATTGTATGGTCAAATTTAATCAACTGGTGTATGTATCTTGAATTTTGCACTCCCTCTCATCCCTTTATCCAATAAATAATATTAGAGTCGATATTTTGATTCAGCTAAGATTGAAGCATAATATAATCAAGTGGTGTCTCACTCACTATTGTAGTTTTACACTTAATCTATATTTGGATCTCTTTAAATTTTGGGCTTCTTATCCCAACACACTCAATATCAAAACAGGAATTTATTATTTTTTAGAAATCTCACTCCTCTTAATTTTTTTATTTTCTGTTTGCAAAGGCGTCAATGCCCCTTCTTAAATAAGGAATGTAATGCAATACAATGGTTATTTGATGTAACTAGACTTTAGAAATAGGGTTAAATATATTTTATAAGAAAAAATATTCATCTGTCTAATCTTAAAATTTGATAGAAATTTTTAGACACCAGAGATTAAAATCGGCCAATTCTGAAGTTCAAGAAATGTTTAAGTCATTTCAAAAGTGATTATTATACGAGTAATGTTGGAATTAAATTGAATTTTTTTAAAATATAATATAGATAAGATTTAATCACTTCTAAAAATGTATTCATCCATATTTTTAAAGTTTGCCTAAACCAAATTACCTTACATCATAAGTAATTTGATATTTGAGTACACCTCATCATCTTTCATCACACCCCCTTAATTAACAAAGAGCGTAGTAGAAAGGGCCAGACTTAATCATAAACTTAAAAGGTTATCGCAAACTACTTTTTTAGAAAATGAAAAACCAATAAGGCAGAGGAAACCTCACGGAGATGCCATGGTTCCCTCATTTTTATAATACCGTACTTTTTCATGTACCAATGGCGATTGTTTACATAAAAATAAATTAAAACTTTACCTACTTCTTGTAATTATTGAAGAAAAAAAAAAGGTGTGAAAGAATCGGACAAGATTTACTTTGATTAAAAAAAATGAAGCAAAAGGACAAAAAGAGATTTAAAAATTGTCCTTTATATTATATTGATTTGGTTTCTCTCTAGTTAAAATTTTAGTGTACAGTTCTGTTGCATTAATCATGTGTCTATAATCCAACAGAGTGTACAGTACAGTAGCCCACATTCATTAATAAAGGGGTACCAAATTGAAGCAGGTAATGGGAGTTAGGAAAGAAAATTGATGAACCTATTTTTGCCTAAGGGATAAACAAGGCAACTTCTCTTTGAAGAATAGAATATCGAGCATTTCCAGTCTTGCTAGAGTTTTAGGTAATTATTACCGATGTCGTTTTCGCTTGGAATGTATATGAAATTGGCCTAAATTTGGAACCATATGCCTAATTCTTTTCTTATTTGTTTTCAGGATCATAGATCCTCAGCTTCCTTGTAAGTAAGTAAGTAGCTAACTAGCTAGATAGAGAGAGCAGAAAGAAAGTGGCAGCAACATGACATCAACGGAGGAATCGTGGACAAGTTGGCTGTGTGATTTGGTAACTAACATTCTCAAAGTTTTGTCACTAAAAAGTGTTCTATTTTTACACACTTTTCTCCCCTCCCCTGCAGGAAGCAGAGGACTACAGTTTCATCAACGACCAGACGGAGATGAACGGTGTTGATGCAACTTTACCATCTCGTTATCATGAAATTTCCCCTAAGCCACAACACCGGTCTCTCTCCGCCGATAGCACCACCAGCAACAACTCCTCCACCTCTGGGGACGATGACAGAAGCTTTGAAGAGAGGCCTGCCAAGACACTCAAGACAATCACTTCCTCAGCCTCTGCTCCTCCCTCTTCCTACATTCTTTCCTTCAACCCGGCGCCGACGTTGATCGTCGATTCGGTGGCGTCGGAGCGCAAAGTCAACAGGGCTGTGAGTCAAGGGAAGTTGGAAAACCAGAAGAAGGAGGCCAGGCGCAGCAATCACAAGAGTAACGGCTCTGCGGGCAGATCTGCCCAGCACGCACATGATCACATCATTGCTGAGAGAATGAGGAGATCCAAAATCAGTCAGCAGTTCATAGCTCTTTCCGCCCTTATCCCAGGCCTCAAAAAGGTTCCTTCTCTCTCTCTCTAAACCACTCATTAAACTCATCCAAACTTTCACATTCACAAATGTGTAAAAAAAAAATTTATAAGTGTAATTTCACATTTCTATAATTCACATTTTTATAAATGTGATTATTTTAAGTGACTGTTATCTCATCATATTCAAAACAAGTATATTAATTTCCTTTGGGATATATCATCTTACTTTTCATTCAAAAATTTTACTCACATTTCACTAAATAAATAATGAGTCAATACAATATTTAAAACAGATGGATAAGGCCACTGTGTTAGGGGACGCAATAAAGTATGTGAAGGAGCTGAAAGAGAAAGTGAAGCTACTGGAAGAGCAATCCAAAAGGAAAAATTTGGAATCCGTCGTCTATGTCGAGAAATCTCCTCAGTCCGCCACCGCTGACGAAGATGTTTCTGACACCTCGTCGAATTCGGGCGATGGAAACTCCGATGATGTCTCAAAAATAAATCGATCTATGCCGGAGGTTGAGGCAAGGGTGTGGGAGAAGAACGTGTTGATTCGGATCCACTGCGAGAAGCAAAACGGGGTGCTCATGTACGTACTCAAGGAGATCGAGAAACTTCATCTGTCAGTAATCAATAGTAGCACCTTGCTCTTTGGGGCCTCCATAGTAGACGTAACCATAACGGCCAAGGTACACTCTCTACTTCATTCTACTCTAAGTTGAATTAGTGAGTAATATTAATGTGGCTGCCAAAAATGCGTCCGGCTTCATTTATTCAATTAAATCGACGGATCAAACGTATAAGATCTAATTCGTAAACAACAAAAATTCGTTTAAGCTCAGTCTGTTTAACTCGTAAAACAAAATAGACTCATTTAGTATTAATATAAGCATAACGCGTGGATTAACTTATTTACCCATATAAATGGACAGACTAAACACATAAAAACTAACCCACAAATAATACAAGACCGTTTAGGTCCACGAGTTAACTGGGCTGGCTGACTTGTTTGACACCCTTTTTTGGCACACACATAAAAATGTGATAGTCTCTAATTATGTAAACTCATATTTAATTATAAATGAAAAACTTACATTTTTGTGTGTTTCGGAGATAATTATTAAATAGATGCCTACTCAAAGATATGTCTATATTAATAATGTGATTAAGATATTAGTACAAACAAAAAAAAAAAGTTACGCTTTAGTTTATTGCGGTTTTACACTGTTAGAATATATATAATAGTTAATTTCTTACCATAATCACATAACTTAAAGAGACAATATACTGGTGGTGGGATAAGCTTACTATCTTAATATAAAATTATCTTAGCTAATGCATTTAATAGTTTAATATTTTTTGAATTGCAATATAATTATAAATCCAGAGAGAATTATTGAAAACAAAATTAGGAATCTAATATTTCGTTAAGATATGAACTATAAGAAAAAATAAAAAAATCTGATATTCTAAATTATTGAAAAAATAGACAAATAAATTAAAATAGATAAAGTACTAGTAAAGTCAGAGTAATGTGGGTCTAAGCTCACAGTGAGATTAGACATGGGTTGCATTTTTAATTCTTTTCAGCCCCAAAAATGTTGCATTAATGTATCGGTGGGCTCTAATTATTATACTTTGGGGCTCATTTACTTAACGTGTTTTGTTGTGTTGCGAATGCAGGTGGAGGGTGAGTTCAGCCTGAGCGTGAAGGAGCTTGCTAGAAACCTTAGAGCCGGGCTCTTGCAATTTCTGTAGCTTACAGGTGTCTGGTGTCACTGTCACTGTCCCTAACCTTAATGCATTGCATTTTGGAGTCAATAATAATGTCCATCGTTTCAGCGCTAAGCTACATAAAAAAATATAAATGAGCTTGGACATGGATGTACTAATGTGAAATTGTGGTGGTTGTGCGCATTGAAAGAGGTGAGGTCCATTATCGGAAAGTGGGATTTGACTGATCGCAAAACGCATAGCCTTGCAATTAGGACACGTCGTGGAAAAATAGTTTGGCCCGGGTGGCGTAGTAGTACATCTTTTTGGATTCCGATTGAAATTATGTTTATGGTACCGATGTCTCATTTTGCTCCCTTGAGGAGAAATTCTTGCCGTCACTCTATTTTTTTTTTTGTTGGTGTATATATTAATTTTTTTTTAACATTTTAAAGATTAATAAAAATAACATTTAAAAGGTTGAAAAATCAATTACAACATTCACTCAATTCTTGTATGTTGATGAAAGATATTTTAATAGTTTGGTAAAGTTTTTTTTTTTTTGGGTAGACAATTTTATTCTTACAAAACATGAATTAATTTTTTTTAATAAATAAAAAAGATGTAGAATTTTGGTTTTTAACTTTTGAAAGTAATGAATACTTTTGAGAACTTTCATAACATGATTTTTAAATTTGACTTTAGTTCTTTGAAATTTAAAAATACTCATATAATTCTAAATTAATCAAAAAATAATTTAATTATATCAAATATAAAGCTATAAATTTAATTATTAATAATTATAATTCAATCTCTTTTTAAAAATTAAAGTGCGAAATATCCTTCTACTTAGTTTTTTTTATCTCTCTCAGCAATCCTAACTACACACTTCATCCACCAATTTTCATATGGATTCATAGGGAACTGGAGACCGCTTGCAACCATAGCGAGTGGTGACGTTAGAGACAGCAAGCAATAGTGATGTCGACAAGCAACGGTTGTGTGGCCATAGCGATGAGCGGTTGCGGACTCCCGGTTACTGCAAGAAGTCGCTGATGAATTGTATAGTAGAATTAGGAGAGAGAAAAAATAAGAAAACAAATTTGCAATTAAATTTTAAAAATGGATTAGATTATAATTATAAATAAGTAAATTTTATATTGAATATATTTAACTTGAGTTATATTTTAATTGATCCACGTTTGTCTGGGCATCAAACCCATAAATTTGTCTCGGGTACTGTGTACTTTTTTGTGATGTTGATAACATTTTCTTTATTTACGATATTTTAAAGGAGTTGTGTGTTAATCTATAGAAAATTTAGCATGGTAATCAAGATTTGGAAATCTTTACTCTCCACTTAGTTCGGGTTTACCTACATTTATTTACTAGGGAATTATCAATTATGTTATATATAAATTCACAGAGACTTCAAAGTAATTAGAATTGGTCTAGTGACGAGGGGATCTAGACACTATGCATGCATATATCAATAAAATGAAAGGATTTCACCTTTAAATTAATAATGTGATAAACGATATTCATTGACGCTTTATTAATTTAACGGTGAAAATTTTTACTTTAAACAGTGAGCTCTTTACATTAGAGGATCATTGTCCATATATAAAGTATTATGTTTGAATCTCGATACGACTAATGTAATTTTTAAAGTACAAAAAAGATAAAGAATTTAGCCACAGGCTAAGGTGAGGTGTTAAGAACTCTCTTATTTATTTACCAAATGTCAACACTTCAATTCTCACCTTGAATATAGATTTACTTTAAAACTTGTGAACATAGCCTACCCTTCTAAATGAGTTTATAGTAATGGTTAAAAATTCAATACCCAACTGCCCAAGCCAAACTGACCACGTCAAGAGCTAGAGCGTAACCCAACGGCCCACCCAATTAACTTTGCTGAAAACAGAGATGTTGTTTTGGTATACTGAAAACAGATAGATGTGCTTTTTTATAAAATCGGTCATTGACCAAAAAATATAATGCTAAAAACTGGGAAATAAAACAGAAAAAAAAAAAGAACATTTAAGAAATAGGAGCCTTTCCGAGTGAACTACGCCTTAGATCAAGATTATCTTCTTTTAACCAATTAAGGTTTAGTCTAGTAATAAAATGTTAGTTCATCACAACAACGAATTACAATTTATATTTCAGTTAGAAGAGTCACCCACAATTATATTTTTCACACTATTCGAACAATATTGTCTTTAGAGGGAGGACATATATGAGAAATAAAAAAGAAAATATCTTCTTCTTTACAATTAAAAAACGAAATGATTATATCCATCTTATTATTCATTTACCTGATTTTCTAATGTGATTATAATCATTGACATTTTAATGAATGATGAGATATTAAAAATAAGATAATCTTTTTCCTAATACCTTCAACACTGAAAATAAAACTCACACAAAGTTCATTTTTTCCCCATTCACAAGCTAGCCTTGAAGTCAAACTTTACTTAAACGAGCAAGTACTGACCGTAAAACAACGTCAACTAACCAAGTGTAGATAAATTGCATTCTAATTGTAAGTGCAAGCCATCCTAATTTGAATAATTTCCAAGTATAAATCGTCCCTAAATTTGCTAAAACTGAGAATAAACTCTGTATTAAGATGTAGATATGTCCAAACTTTTTGTTTTTGAAGTCGGGATTTTCATAACTTATTATATCAAATATGTAGAGAATTCTTCTCACCATATATATACATATATATATATATATGTGTGTGTGTGTGTGTATATGTATATGTATATGTATATGTATGTATGTATAATTCCATAAGATCTGGAAGTTAGGATTCTTCAAGCGTATATTAATCAATTTTTTTATGAACATGCATTTAATCATAGCTCCAAATTGTTAAAATTCAGTCCTCGTTGCATTTGTGTAAGGCCATTCCCTTTTCTTTTTCTTCTGATTATTTTGTATTTGAAATAAGATTGATAAAAGATCTGCTGTTAAGTACAGACAATGAAACGTAAACTTAATAAGAAATTAAAATTTTGCTTGCACGAACGTTTGAAACTCATTTGTTTACACGAACAGAAAATAAAACGCATTTGTTTTCAGATTTTCATATGGATATAGAAAGATTCCTGTAGATGCCGGAGAAAGGTTTCAGCTAACAGAAACTTAATTAATTAGGTCTATTATTATTATTATTATTATTATTCAAGATCTTTAATTTTGCCACTCTGTGTGGAACTGTTAGGCTAAAGCAACATGATTTATATATACGAAAAAACAGTTTTGGTGTGATCTCTTATAGATTTGATTAAATTTATTAAGCAAATAAGTATTTTCTTATGTTTTGCTATGAATGTAATATCATTCTAGTTCGCAAAACAGTCAATTTGAGGGAAGCTTCCTTCGCATCTTCGAAATTTAATAGTGTTAATTTCTGTAACAACGGCAATGCTTTGGGAAGCATTTCATGAAGGTCAAATAAACTTCAAATATTAATCGCATAATTAACATGTAAATATATAGCCTCAATTTCCACATGGTAAAAATAGAGAAAGGTCAAAGGAAATTGGGGTAATATGGAAAACAAATGATCTGGTCACCACGACACGTTGGGTGAATTAATGTCTACAATGATCACAGCCAGTGATTAAATTGAGGACATTGAAATACATGTTAATTCTGTCCATTATTACATGTCATTTTTAACAAAATGCACATACATTAAAAATTAATTAATTTGCACATACTTAAAGAAAACAATTAAATTACCCTTTAATAAGTGTTATGAAAATAGAAAAAAACTTATATCAAATTTCAAACATCTATTTCAACTAATTCTTCAATCAAATAATGACATGTTTTATATATTTTTTTTAAATTACTTATTTCAAAAAAGTTGTCCACATAGTTTTATTTGAATGAAGAAATGAATGTAATGGATATAAGAAACTTGACGTTTATGTCCAATGGAAAATAGAGAGTTCAAAATGAATAAGAGTATAATTAAAAAGACATTAATTAATATTTTTTAAATTTGATCAAATGACAATTAATTTTAAACAAAATTTTAGATAAAAAATGACATATAAGAGTGGACAGAAATGAGTGTTATACTTGTGGTCACTGATGCAGCAATTACAATGCGACTTTAATTTAAATGGATTTTGCTAACTGATGCCCTTAGGACATTGGTTATGGAATCAAAATGAGTAAATTTTAGAGTTTTTAATGTATCTTATGACATTGAAAATTATCAAATCTTACTTTTCTAATAAAAAATTATTAGAACCAATACTTGGTAGCTTTTCCCATGTTAAATTGACTGCATGCATCTTAACAACCATATGGTCACATTAACGCTGAATTTGGTTGCTGAGATAGGATAGGAATGTAGAGACATGGGGATAAGAACATAAAAAATAAGAGGACAAGTTTCTTTTTTGTGTTTGCATCTATATCTTGTTTAATTGAATAGAGACAAGACAAAAAATACACTTCAAATGACTTAAAATACCTTTATTGCATTAATTTAATAGGAATTTTTTTTTAAAAAGCACATTACCCTAATCTAAAAGGTTGTGTCCCCATGTTCTAGCAAAACGGAGGTACATAAAATACATAAATTTTCTGTCGTAGTACACAAATTTTTGTGTCTGTCTTGTGACAACCCCAAAAATTGCTACCAATATGCAATGGATTAGTTTCCTTACAAAAACTTCCTAGCGTGCTAATTATGAAAACACGCAACTTTTACAATAAATAAAGAGAAAATATTTTATATAAAACTAAACATCATAAATAAAATAAAGTCCTTTATATAAAATATGACATTAAATAACTAAAATACAGGACACTCTGCTTGTAGTCCACTGGAGCACCCTACTAACTGATATAAAGATAAACAATCCTAATATTAAAATAAATTAAAGAAAATACTCCACAACAAGGTGAAACTTAGTAAGAATCCAATTTGCTGAGATCTACTCAACGAGCTGTGTATATTCTTCAACGTTATCTTAAAAAGGTTGATGAGACAATTCATAGTCATGACATTCAAACACAATACATAATATATTAACAATCGTGAAAGCTTTTATATTATAATAATAATAATAATAATAATCATAATAATAATACGTAAATGCATTTGGAAACATGGCAAGTTGAGAATTCTCTAAATAGACAATCCAAGCATTGCGGTTTAGTTGTTCCTGAAATGTATAGGTTTTACGGCCTTGCCTTAAATCTATATGAATCTCATTCTACATTATAATTGTACAAGGTATACCAAGGTCAACGTAAGTTGTCGTTGACTTACAGTTCTATGATAAATATAACTCTCATGAAAACAGTTTAAATCGCATAACGTGATATAACATTGATGACATAACTAATAACTAATAGCTTAACATGACTTAATTTATAAATATTCATACACATATGCAATATGACATACTCAATGCAATAAAACATATGGTCTCACGTAGTTCTAAAATAGTTTCATGACTTTCTAAAATAATTTCATAAATATTTACTTTCATAAATAAACAAGCTTTTTTAACAAAATAACTATTTTTCATAAATAAGGAAATAACTAACTTCATAAACATTTAGAAGAAAATACTAAGTTCCTCTTCCTACGATGTCATAAACATGCATAAAATAAATAATTCTAAAAATAAATAATGGTCTAAAAATAAACTGTTAAGAAAGTCACTCACTTGAAAAATAGCTGATCGTTAAGGAGCACTAACGCTGAGAGCTATTGACACGCTACTTGAAAGCACTGTTTTTCCACCGACAGAATAACAAGAGGGAGAAAAGAATAAAAAGAATTAGAGCGAATAATATCACTAAAAAGTGGAATCTTTCAAGCTCTTAAGTGAATTAACAAATTTAAACACTCACAGGAGACTTCTATATATAAGGGGAGCTAGAAACCCCTCCAACATGTTTCATGATGTGGGATTCAAAATCGCGTTGCTACAACGTTCAGGGAGCACTATAGTGTCCTCGTTTCTTTGTGTCGCTGCAACGCACAAATTTTCCTCTCTCTTTTTCCACTAACAGAACTATAGCTCATCACATGTCTCACTAAACAAACAAAATTTTTATCCTTATATCTCAATATTTCTATCTTATTTCAGTAAACAAACCCTGCCTAAAACTGTAACAAATTCAGTTTCAAGTTACAATCATATTAAAAAAAAAATCACGCTACAATAAACTGTAATGCATATCCCAACCATCACAATATGCATAACTAGTAAATAAGGGTGCCCAAAAGGCACCACAGAGTAGTTAAAGTATTGTGAATAGAGAACTGTTCAATAGTTAAGGTTATATGAAGTATAAAGAGACGTTGGTTGTTAACATGAGGAAAATGATGGGTTAACATATTTACACTTTAATCAATATAGTATTTTGTGAATCGATCTCATTATATCTTTTGCCCGCGCTGTTCAAACTATTTCCCAAATTACCCTCGTTTTCAAACTATTTCCCAAAACTACCATGGTTTGGGCTGGCGTGGCATCCGCGCCACGCGTGACATGCCACGCAGGATTCGCCAACAAGGGAGGCGAATTCCCCCTGTATTCGACAATAAGGGTGGCGAATTCACCCTGAAAGTGGCTTCATGGATGGCGAATCCTTCAGTAGAAAAAAACACCATTTTGCACTAAATTCGCCAACAAGGTTGGCGAATTCATGTTAAATTCGCCTCCCTTGTTGGCGAATTCCACCCCCTGGAATCTTTTACTCTTTTGCCCCTAATATATGGGCTATTTTCCAATATATGATAGTGCAATATATAATAGTGTTTATTGTTCTTGGATCCTTAACCTTGGTTTGTTGGCCTTTTGAGTTACAAGTTTTCTCTTTCACTCAATTTACTCTGGGTAATTTTAATTGCGTGAAATAAGAACTTATGAAAAATTACTTCGGCATATGTCTATTAATACAATTCTTTCATGGCATGATGCACAGCAGTTTCGCTTCCGATCCTGGACTTAGTTTATTTTTGCCCAGCGATGCTTATTGTGCTGGATGCTTGGATACTAGAATCCAACACAAAACCTACAGCGATGCTTATTATATAATTGAATCTTTCCTTTAATTGATCCGTGGTCTTTCGATTAGGCTTTGATTTGATGAATTGTTGACATATCCAATTGAATCGAATATTGGGACTATTTTTTGGGGTTAGGGTTTGAAATTTGGGGGGGGGTTGGGTACATCTTTTGGTTTTTTTGGGTACATCTTTATAAAAATATTTTACAAATTAGGACATGTATTAGGGTTTATTAGGGTTATGGTTAGCAAATTAGGGTATAAAGTTTAGGGTATATGGTATATGGTTTCGATTTATGGTTTATAGTATAGGGTCTATGGTAAGGTTTATGATATTTGGTGAGGATATAGAGTGGGGGTTAAGGGTTAAGGTTTTTGGGTTGGGGTTTGGGGTTTTGAATGTAGGGTTTGGGGTGTATGGTGTATGGGTTTGGGAAATAGCCCATATATTAGGGACAAAAGAGTAAAAGACTCTAGGGGGTGGTATTTGCCAACAAGGGAGGCGAATTTAACATGAATTCGCCAACCTTGTTGGCGAATTTAGTGCAAAATGGTGTTTTTTTTCTTGTGAAGGATTCGCCATCTGTGAAGCCACTTTCAGGGTAAATTTGCCTCCCTTGTTGGCGAATCCTGCGTGGCGCGGATGCCACGTCAGCCCAAACCGTGGTAATTTGGGAAATAGTTTGAAAACGAGAGTAATTTAGAAAATAGTTTGAATAGCAGGGGCAAAAGAGTAAAAAATTCTGATTTGGGAGTATTAATATATTATTTCTCACTTTATCATCATTGTCATTTTATTCATTCTCTTTCTTAGAATTTTGAATTTGAAATTTAAGGAGAAAAAATTTATATTAAAAAAGATAAACATAATATCTTCAATTAAATTAGTCTGGTTAATGAATTTTGAATATCATTGCAATGATAAACAAAAAAGGCTAACCCTATTGTTATTGATATTGATATTCATATTCGTCTAGTTTGAATACCAAAAGTTGAAATGTAATGAAAGTGCCACATATGTTGACAAGAAAGTAATTATGGGCCTCACTTATCACGTGATTCCAATCACCCAATCTGTTTTGTCATTTTGCACCCGTAAACAAAGCAGCTTGTTAAGACTGGCATCTAATGCATAAAGTTAAAATTAAATAATAAAAAAAATTTAAGTTAAAATTAAATGGTCAAACGCGTAGTTTGTCATTTTCTGAGCAGTTTCCATGAACTTTATTTAATTGTAAGTAGTGGCACCAGTAAAATAAAGTGTTAAATGTGAATTTAGTTCATGAAAAATGTTTCATGGCATTAAAAAAACTAAAGTATCAATTTATTTTTTAAAAATTTAAAATATTGCCCCAATAATTTTTCTGTTAGCAATTTTTTTTAAAATTTTAGAAATTAATAAGGACAGCATTTTAAAATTTTATAAATTATATTGACATTTTTAGCAACTAAGTTGATATTTTATTTTTGATATACTACTTAAAATATTGAGACACTTTTTAAGAATTGAGTTACACTTAACCCTAAAATTAAAAAAAAGAGTTAAACATGTTTCGGAAATTGATCACTCAAACAAAATTTTGAGATTTTATTTAAGTTTTTAAGAATTTGTTTTTTTATTTATTAAATATATTAAAAATTACATAATATTAATTTTTATCATTAATGAAACTTGACTGTTAATGTAAATAACAGGGTGTTACATTAACAATGTCATGTAAATAAAATAAACTCACTCAACCTAGAATCGATTTAACCCTCAAATCGCGATTCACGTACCCACTACCTGAAAGCAGAACTTTTGAGTCATGCTCAAATAATATGATAAGAAATGCAGTCGGAACATTACACGTTGATGCGCATTCTTGGTATAAAAGACATTTGCATTATAATTTATACCGCGTCATATTATATGTCAGATTTTTAAGATAGTTAGTGTAATAGGTGAAGGATTTTTTTGGAATCAACAAGATAAATAACAATCCAAAATAACTATGAACAATTTAATCCTAACTATGTGCTACAACACCGTGGGAGAGAGAGAAATCCAAAGTAGAATTTTAGAAGACATGACTACTACTACTATTTCACAAGAAAATGTTTGGAAAATTTAACTTAACTACTCAGCTACTCAAAAAAATGTATGCATAACAGTTAATATTTTTAGAGATAAAATATAAAGGAAAAAAATTATTAAATATTATTCATAAATGTGTATAAATTAATAAGTATATTAATAAATTATATCTCTCTGACATTACTATTTTACAATAGATTTTGCATGTTAGTATCGATGAGGCGACAAATAAGAATGTAACAAAAGTATTAAGTGTGTTTAATGTCATCACTAATGCTATGGTAATAATTAACTTGAAAAACAAAAGTACAAAGTTATCCAAAGTTTTAAGTTGATTCAAATAAGAAAGGGGTGATTTTTTTGTTCAAGACAAAATGTGAAAGTTATAAACCTTCGTATAAAATTATGGAGGTTAACATTTTCATATATATATATATATATATATATATATATATATATATAGAGAGAGAGAGAGAGAGAGAGAGAGAGAGAGAGAGAGAGAGAGAGAGAGAGAGAGAGAGAGAGAGAATTGGTGAAACAGGCGAGTTAACAAAATAGAGAAATGATATTATGATTAAAAAAATACAAAAACTTTGATAAACAATTATAAAAGACAAGTGATAGGTAAGAACAGAGAGAGTAAACCCACACTGTATTAGGTATTTGGAGCCTGTGATTTTCAATACAAAATGAATTTTATAATTTGTCAAAATAACATTTCACTAAAAAAAAAAAAACTGTGCTAATATTTTGTTTTCCGGGTATAATATAAATATGTTTACCAAAATGGTAATTTTATTAGTGAAAAGAAATAACAATTGATGTGAAAAAATAATGGACATGAATTTTTGACAAAAGGCATGATATTATATTTCGTGGGACACAATGTAGGGAGAGGCAGCGACTGCATTCCCAGTTTGATGGGAGGTAGAGGGAGTTGGGATGCTAATGAGGCTGTATGCCATTCATTCCTGTCGGGCACTCTCTGGGTCAACAGCCATCTATATTGTCAACTCGTTTCCTACCATACTGTTTTTTATTGGCGTCTTTGTTGGAGCTTATACAATAAAAAAAGAAGCCTTATCAACAACTCTTGCGAGAAGAGATAAAACTGAACAATATTTTAACCAGAAAATTCATTGATTTTATATGAATGAAAACTTTACATAAAATTGATTGGTGTGACATTATATGTTCTTATTCTTATGGAGGCATGAATATACCCACAGTTAATTAGCTCTTAGATCCTCTCACTGTTTGTTTTTTGGATAACAAGTAAACAGGAATTAATTCAATTTGTTCAATCTTCCGTTCATATGTTACCATTGCTTCGAGGTTTAATTTTTTCAATAGAAGTTTTCTTATTAGTCATTCGTTACATGAAATACAAAAGAAAAATGATATTTGAACAATTAAACGTATTCACAAACTTTATAAGGATCCTCATCTAATAATCACGTTGATAAAAGTGTAAAATCTATGATATTATTATTTTCTTTTTTATAACGAGTGTAATAGCAGGATTATCAATATTTTTTATTGTTAAAAAAACATAAGAAAACCTTATTTTTCATATATTTTTGGGATTATATCCGGAACGTTGAGGACGTGACAATCATAACATCGAGATTGAGATAATCTGCGGACATATATATCTTGTATCATTAGTAGATCTAAACTCAGTCAGTGGATTAGCACAAATTCAACCTTGGTTATTACATTACATAAAATGATGATGACACGCTAAAATGTTGGAAAGAGAGAAGAACTGAACCCGTAGTTTGACCAATTATGAATTATAATCAGTGAAGACAGGGATCAGCCGCATTCAAATAGGACCAACTACCACACAGAGAAAAATTAACGGGTATAACCATTTTCACACGTGTTCTTTTCAATCATCCATATTCCATACACACAACAGAACCCGGGTATGAAGCGTGTACGGTAACCCCCTACATATAATTATATATATATATATATGAGACGTTTAATTTGGAAGCTTTGTTCTTCTCATCCGTGAGGCTTGTTTGGAAAGAATTAATTGTAATTTTCTTCAATCAAGGTCTTTTGATTATCTCTTTCTTCTCCAAGTATAATCTCATTTTTAGTTACAGGGATCGATTAATAATGGAGGATGCAGTGTTTCATGAATACCCCATGGATTGTTTTGCATACACGTTTGACCAACTTGAATTGCAGTCTTCTAATTTGTCGGAGTCCCCAGAGTGCTATTCCTCCAGTTATCCATATTTCAATTTCCCGGATGAAAATCTTGACCAATTGGTGGCCCTACCCCCCCCAAAGAAACACAGGGCTCCTCCATCCCAACTCATTTCTTTTGGGCACTCCAATGCTGCAAAATCCCTCAATTCTGTAGTAGTGGTGAGCCCTCAAGTTGATTTTGCGCCCTTGCTTTCTCAAGGACCACACAAGGCTAGGAAGCCCGCCCAAGCTCAAGAGCACGTTTTGGCTGAGAGGAAACGGAGGGAGAAGCTCAGCCAGAGGTTCGTCGCTCTTTCCGCCATGCTCCCTGGCCTCAAGAAGGTATTACATGCATATCAATTAATTAACTAGTTATGATTTATCGATCCTTACAACCAACTAATTACATACATTACAGATGGACAAGGCTTCAATATTGGGAGATGCTATAAAGTACGTGAAGCAACTAGAGGAACGCTTGCGGACTCTGGAGGAGCAGGCGGCCAAGAAAACGGTTGAATCGGCAGTCCTTGTGAAGAGGTCCGTTGTCTCCTTCCACGTCCACCACGACGACAGCTCATCAACGCCACTTCCGGAAATCCAAGCAAGAGTTAGCGGCAAAGACGTACTCATCAGAATCCACTGCCACAAACACAGCGGCCGCGAGGCCCCCGCTATACTCACACAATTAGAGAAGCACCACCTCACCGTTCACACTACCACCTCCTTGCCATTCGGGAATAACACCCTTGATATAACCATCGTTGCTCAGGTAACTAACCTGCTATAAAACATCAACTTTTACTTTTATAAGTTCTTGTCAAATATAAAATCCTTCAATTAATTTATTTATATGCATGCATTCATGCATCTAACTATGCTTTGTGCGTGTTTTGGTGGTGCAGATGAAGCAGGAATACTGCATGACCGCAAAGGATCTCCTAGGAAGCCTAAGGCTGGCTTTGACTCAGTTCAGTTGATGATCGTCAATTCAAGGAACATAGATGTGATGTGCATGACTGCATGAATAATTTAGTTAATTGGTGAATAATTACATGGGGGTTTTTGTTCTGTTCTGTTCTGCTCTGCTGCGGTTTGGGTTTTTTTTTTTTGCTTTTTTGTCTAGTTGACATGGATCGGCAACGTTATACCCTACTACCCCAGAGCAGAGAACATCGTCTTCAACTTTCATTTTTTTTCCTTTTACTTGTACAAGGGTTTTTGAGAGGCCTTGACTTACCAACATAGGCCTCTTTCTAGTTCTAGTTGTGAAAAGGATTCAGTTTGGTACAAACTACAGCTGCAGCCACTTGTTTCATAATCGTTCCTTTTGTCGTTTTCTGTTCTCTACGTATAAACTATGATTATTATTGTACTGGTGACGATGAGCAATCACAACTTGCTCCTGATCCCAAATTATATATATATATATATATATATATATATATATATATATTTGATACTACTATCTGGTTTGCATATCTTTTTCTTTTTTCCTTAAAAAAAATATACTAATGGTTAGATATAGCTTGCTCTGGATTCATTCATATCTAATTTAAACTAATTTATATATGTTTCTAGCTAACTTTCTCGAAGAGAGACGTATTACATTGTCAACTGCCTCCAAACAATCATAAACGACCATTGAAATTTTTATACTTTCTTAACATAAAAGAATGGCACTAATCTGTCCACTTCACTAGAATAATGTAATTAATATGAGGTGTCAAGCCATCGTGTGTCCACAAATAAAAATGTTTTGATTGGCTGATCGATCTGAAATGACAAATCGATACATACGGCTCCGAGAACAAATATATTTTTTAATTCTGTATTATTATACTTCTAACACAACAATAGAGTAGACCAACATTGTGGGTCATCATAACACTAATGTATTAAAAATCTAATGTTACATAGGAGGAAAAAAATCTAATTACTAAAATTTTACATTGTTTAAAGATAAGTTTTAGGTAAATTTCATAGGTGTAATACATCTCTCATTTCATGAGTTAATTTTTTAGGTTGAATTAGGATATTAAATTTTTAATATAATATCAAAATTTACTCTAAAACAATTATTAAATTATTTACAAATATATGCATATTTCACGCTCTGGATGTCACAAGGAGAATGTTTCACAATGGGATCCGAGTACATCAAGTACTTCTCTCATCCATGCCTGGTTTAGTTGTTGAAAAATTTAAACCATATATACTTCAAAACAAAAACTATAACTATTGTTCTAACTATTTTTAATTAATTTGAGGTTTACAATATTAAATCAATAATGCTAATATGCTATATTTATATTTATATTCTCTTAAAGGAAGGAGGACAACCTTTTTTCCCATTTGAGACGATTATGATGGTTACAATTTAATATATGCAACCACTTTGTCCCACTACAGATTATGTTATCTCCTTGCTAATGTAGTTTTCATCTTCTAGAGCAATGCTTAATTATTTTTTTGTTAGTATTAGTTTGATGACATATCACTTCATATTATTATATTATGATATATAGTTAATTCATAAAACTATTTGGATGCTTCTTGGGACATAAATGTAGCTATCCTTCCTGAACATAAATTAATTATAAAGGGATTTGAAGTCCTATATATGGCATTCAAGATGATGGATATAGTTTATTTGCATTTAGTGGATGATCAGTAATTAATGATTAATAGATGATGTTGATATTTTTCATATGAATAAAGCTGAGTATAAAGTTGCGTTTGAGGTTATGTAATTCAGGTCATACCAAGCAGGAATAGGTGTGTTATATACTAATTAGTGGGCTCCATCGATGAGGTGAAACTACCAGCTCTGCTCTGCATTTTAATTTGGATTTTTTTTTTGGGTGCATTTTTAATTTGGATATTGGCTATAGAAGATCCAGGTTGCTAATTATACAGCTCGGCGTTTCATTGGCTATCGGGCAGGCCAAATAAATCATGAAATTAAGTTAGGCTTAAAAATTGAGTAAAAACCACAGATATTTAGTTGACAAGTTGTTAGGGTAGCCAAAATTTGTGACGCGACCAGAAGGTTTGAAAAGAAATAGGGACAAGTTTTATTAATAAGAGTAAGCGTCGAAATGAATGTTGGCAATTTAAATACCAACTATTGGCGACATGAAAGTCGCTAAGGTTGATGGGAATCTAATAAGTTGCGACAGAAAGAGTCAAAGTGACTATAAATGACAGGCGACAGAAACCAATCTTGGAATAGTGAGTGATACGTATTATGGTCGCTAGCTAGTCACAGAAATACGTCGACAATACTATTTAGCGACTAAAGGATCAGAAGGTAAATTTAGACTGTCGTGAAGGTGAGAAGTCAACTAAAAATGATGGTGGTCGCACTAGAATAACAGTGGTTCTATACGAGAAAAGAATTACGACATAATTTGAGCCTTGGCGAGGGAAGTGTGATACAATTCAAAAATAGCTTTTTGGGAGGGAACGGTTAGCAGAAATCTCTATATGCGAAGGTAACTTCCCATCTAACGTGGCGCACGAAGGGTAATAACTACCCATCTTCAGAAACTTGACACACATACTAAGGATACGTGACGATAAAACCGTCGTATGTACGTGCCAAGCATGCAGACTTAACTGGCCCGGGTTTCTCGGGCCACAACAGGCCTAGTAGTAACCATCGCCAGAGCGGGAAAACGACGGTTAAGAGTCCCAAAATTCTATAAATAGCAGGCTCCAGGGATGAATAGATGTGGTTCATTGATTTACTAAATACTCATATAAGTCCCCAGTCGGCAATCAGTAGTACGCAGAAACCCAATGCATGCCACCTCTCTTTACCTTTTCTACATTTACTTCTTGCTTTAGTAGGAGTAGCTCTTAGACATAGTTCTTTACTGCTTTTCTTCTATTACCTACACATTTAATCATCTGCTTTTGCAAGGATATTGTAATTCAAAATCACCCTTCGGTGATCATTAATAAAATTATTTCAATTTCACTTCTCCACTTCTTGCATTCCAAATTCACGCCCATGTTCTTTACCTAAAACTCTTAATCGCTTGGCCTGCTTTTAAAACAATATTTTGCACTTGCGTTAAGTAATTCCCCAGAATTATTTCTTGTAAAACATAAGTAATTAAGCTACAGACTGAATGCATCCAGCACTTGAGCATTTTCATAAAAAAAGTGATGTTAATAGATGACTTAGATCAAATATTGACAATCTGTACTGATACAAGATTTCGGATAAAAATGTGATGTTAAAATCACTGGACTGTTTTGATAAATGACCAAGATATTCAAACTTTGTGTGAGCTAGCTTTTAAAACCAAATTATACTCGTTATTTTTAACATGATGTTCGTTATCTATCTTTTTATTTTTGTAGGTCTCAACACTTTACATCATTCCTAATATCATTTTAATGGTAAATAATGGATATTAGTGTGCAAAATTATTCTCTCCACGGTGGAGAATAATTTCTCCTGTTTAATATTGGGTCTAACCCAGGCTTCAAAAACTGACTCTTAGGAAGTGTTTGATAAGCGTTTCGGGACAAAAAATACGGAGACGTAGGGACAGCACAGACGCATCTCTTGCGTCCCTCTACTTTAGAGGTATGGTAGAGACGCATCCCTTGCATCACACATATTTTCTGTATTTTTCTTTTTCAAATGTATAAACATTAGTTAAAAAAATATCCTAAGACAATTACAATTTTAAGTTTTATGTTTTCATCTCCTTCTTCAAACATGTTTCTGTTTCCATTGTCTCTATATTTTCTGTCCCAAAACGCTTATCAAACACTGCCTTAGGGATGAATGCTTAACTCCATATAAAAGTTACCTTGATTATAACGCTAAACAATGTGAGACTCTAACACATTTTTTACACATGTGATTGGACATCTAGAGCATGTAAAATAGTCCAACATAAAATGGATAGACTCTAGTATCAACACGGTATTAAGTCTCAAATTGCTTAAGAATATTATGACAAAATAGTATCTATAAGAGTTCAGATAACCCTTTTTTCATTAACTAATTTTTTTGGATCAAGTTGGTATGAGAGTCTCTTCATGTGTTTTACGTTATTTTAAACGCAAGGAATGTTCTAATTAATTAAGTCCCACGTTATTTAATTACATGACCAATACATTCTTTACAAGGGTTTGAGAAACTTCTTCCCTGAAGTTATGTCAAAACTGAACAATTAAACATGGTCGGCATCTGAATTTTCTATGACTGTTATCACTTTTCTAGTTTCCCTACATAATAAGGATCATTGATCTCTTGTTCGATTTTCCCATACTTAAAAGATCTAATCATGGGCTAGGTACGACCCTTGACTAAACTGGTCCATATAATGGTCGGTGATCATATGTTAAGAGGAAAAGCAAAACATATACGTTGATTTTAATTCACTTTTGGGTCTTCCTATATTAATTTATTGGATTTGATTCGTCCCTTCTTTTCTCTTTTTCCCACTAGATTTATGCCAAAGACTTGCACTCCCCTCCCTCCACTCATGATAACCAAGATCTCAATGTATTTCGAGAACAAGAATGTTTTGTCTCTAATATCAGTGTAGACAAGAAAAGCTAACTCTTTTATAAAAGCATAGATTTCATTATGTAAAAAGAAAATGTCAATATGATAGAACTCATGGAGAATTAACTCCAATTATTCATATTTATTTTGTACATATAACATTCCTCCTTCAAACAATGATTCAAATGGTGCGTTTAATTTTTTTGGTCTCGACAAAATCATCAGAATTTAATCCTATTACCAAAACCTGAGCTGATTTCACTGGAATCCTTAAAGGGGCAGATGTCTCACAATGAGTGCTGTGTTTAGTTACTACACTATTCATCGGTGGGACGTACATTTTGATAGCATGTACGACATAATATTCAACAAGGTATCTTTATTTTCAGATTAATACCCTTTAATCGTTTGGTTCCCTACTTTTTCTTCCTTTCTCCTGTTGCTATCTTTTGTCAACTTTGAGTGAGAGTTATCTTTCATAATCAAGTCAATGGGTTGTTCTAATAAAAACACAAAGTAAGGGAATGCAATATCTAGATTGGCGGCAAATTACAATAATGGAAAAGGCTTGAATGCTTGATTTCGGAGCAACTTCGTTTAATTAGTAGTTAATTACGTTAGTGTAGGTTAAGCTGCAGGGGAGCATAGATCAAACATCAAGGCTAACTGGCTAAGAGTTGCCATTCGCCCCCCAAAAATGTTATGATCACATATCTTTATAATCTTTCTGTTGAGTTTCATATTTGAATGAATATATGATCAAAATACTTTTTATAATAAATTGGACATTATAGTACATCAAAATACAAGATTAAGAATTTAGATTTACACACTCATATGAAAAAGTGATTTGATATGTACAGTTACTATTAGTGGATCCCAATTTCCTGCACTACCATTTTAATGCGAGTGTGCACAAATCTAAGTGTTAGGCTTGTGTTAACGTAAGACTTTTTCAAGTTAAAATTCGGGTCAAAGTTTTGGCACTGCATATTTGACGCTGGGTCCATGTCTAGCACCTGTAAACTTCCTGTAAGCCACATTAAAAACAAAATTCGTATGTAGAAAGGTTTTGATCCGTTAGTCAAAAAGCAGCTTCGAAGGCGCAAAAGTTACAAAGTACCACGAACAAATAAAAATTGAGAGTGGACAGAGTAACATGTTAGCGAATCAACGAGTTTTTTTAGACATTCAAAATTATTATTTGACTCCTTTTCTTTAAGCCCAACTTTATGCCTGTTTATCCACAGATAGCGACCGCCCAATAGTAGTGTGGAAAAAAAAAAGTGCCACCAAACTCTGGTATGCCTATATATAGATATCATTGGTCCCGCCATAACACAACAGAAAATTGGAGCCCAATACATGTTGTCATTGTGAAGCCCATATTTATATATGTGCCTTTTTCTAGAAAAGGTTTCGTCCTTGTTGGGTGCTCTTACACATAAATAAGAAATTTTTTTAAGTTTACCAAACGTTACCGAAGCCCAAGCTTCTTCTGTAGGATCAAGAAAATTGAAATGGACTCTCTTTTTTGTACAGAATTTAAATCGACTCAATTTTGTGTTGGTCTGGACAAGTGGAGGACAAGTGGAGTTTGGCCCAAAAAAATGGGTTTGAATGAAAGGGAAAAGCACTACAATAGTGGGACAAAAGAGAAGGCATCATCGAAAATAAAAATAGAAGAATGACTATCCACTACAAGGAAAATGTCATATAGCTAAGGACAAATTTTGTGACATGCGTAAAAATTGTAGATATAGATAACATATACTCACAGTTATATGATACTGTTACTATAAGTTTTAGAGACAAAAATTAATATCGTGATACTGTCACTTTAAGTATTAGAGACAAATTAATATTGTAGGTATAGGAGATGTATACCTATACTCATATTTCATTGTCACTAAAAGTTTTTTTTTTTTTTTTTCATGTGTAACATTTATATATACTTACACTCGAATTTGACCATCACTATATATATTTTTTTAAACTGTAGGTATATATACAGAATATGTACCTATACTCATGTTTTTTTTTCCTATAGGTATAGACTATATATATATATATATAAAATCATATTTGACAATCAGTAGACTAACAAATTGTTGAACAAGCGATAAGCAATTTAGTCTCTGTAAGATGAGGACAAGTTTATTTGTCAAAAAACACACTTGAATTAAGACTCTATTTTTAAACACGTGAGACTATAACAAGAGCATCTCTCTTCCAGTTACACGAGTTGTATCTCTACCAAGAACCTTTGATTCACAACTCTATTCACTAAAATCCTCTTCAGGTTTCGCGACTCTATCTATCTGTTGATTTGTTTTTTGTACATATCAGTTTGCGTTAATGTTGGGTTTTGCTATTTGTAATACTTGTCATGGGTTTTGAGATCTGAATGCTTTCAACAATGTTTTGGTTGCAAATTTGTTGGGTTTTGAGAGTTGAAGAACCTCAATGTGATGTTGAAGTTGACCTCAATTTGATGCCAATTAGAGGCTTTTTTTTAGATTGATGTTGTTCTACTGGCTAAGAAACTTCGGAAGAGATCTGCTGAGGGATGAGGGGAATGAATTTCTGTTGAAAGGAGAATGTTGGTGAGGTGAGGTGAAGTGAGTAAATGTGGTTGAATTGTGTGTGAACTAGTGGTGTATGTAGTAGTGAAAGGTTGGGGTATGGTGGTTGAATGAGTTGATTGTGTTGCAGGTATAGGTGAGACAGAAATGTCACCAAAGGGATCCAGAGTGAGCATAGGAGATATGGTTAAGGGAATAGGAACAGGTGAAGTAGTTTCAGGTATTGTATTGGTGATATAGGGAAAGTGGTGCTCATAGAACTTAACATTTCTGGATATGAGAATTTCTTTGGAAATGAGATCATAGAGCAGATAACCTTTGATTCCTGACTTGTACCCCAGAAACATCCATTTCCTTGTTCTAGGCTGCAACTTGGTTCTGTGATTCTGCAAGGTAGTTGCATAAGCTAAGCAACCAAAAACCTTTAGGAGCTGTAAGTCAGACTTGGCTTGATGAAGAGCTTCATAGGGTGTGAGATCATGCAGGAATGAGCTTGGTAGCCTATTGATGAGATGAATGGCATGAGCCACAACATATTGCTAGAAACTCTGAGGTAAATTGGATTGAAAAATGAAGGCTCTTGCCATAGCTAAGATGTGTTGATGCTTCCTATCAACCACTCCATTCTGCTGTGGAGTTACTACACAAGTAGTATGAAGGATAATTCCTTTTGAATTGAAGAACGAATACAGGTTAAACTCAGGTCCATTGTCAATCCTTATACATTTAACTTTGGTCTGAAATTGGTTTTCAACTAGAGTCACAAAGTTCTGCACTAGACTAGCAGCCTCAGACTTGAATTTCGTGAAGTATGCCCATGTGAATCGTGTGTTATCATCAACTATTGTAAGAAAATACTTGAAACCAAAAGTTAAGGGAACAAAAATAAGGCCCCATATGTCACTATGCAGCATATCAAAAGCAGAATCAGATATGGATATACTATGTGAAAAAGATGATTTCCTTTACTTTGCAAATTGAACAGAATCACAAGGACTATTTACATCTTTATTACACTTGAGAAAAGGAAATGCAACTTACAATCTATCTAGTTTCCTATAGGAAGGATGTCCTAGTCTAAGGTGCCATATATGAGAATCACTAGTGACAAAGCTGTTGATGCTATGCAAAGCTGGAACTCCTACAACCACTACAAGAAATTACACTATTTCCGTCGGTTACGAGCCAGTTACCGTCGGTAAAATGTGTTTCCAACGGATTTAGCGTCGGCCATTGGGCCGCCGATAAAGGGTTCGATGGAAACCAATTTTACGTCGGAGTAGGTAGCCGACGGTAATTTGAACCGGATTTCCGTCGGAACATTCCAGCGCTAATAATAATACTATTTTCTTCAAATGTTACCGTCACCGAAAACCGACACTAATATTCCGTCGGTTAGTATTTACCGTTGTCGTCGATAATCGTTGTCCATGTTACCGTCGGCTATAGCCGACGGTAATTGGTAAATATTTTTTAAAAAAAAATTCATAACCTTTATTTTTGAATGATAATTATTTATTTGAGTAATAATGTTGATGTAAATAATATGGTAATTTTATAATTAAATAAATAATTAAATAATATGTAATATACGATTACATTCATTGTGAGAGTTACAACAGATTAATGCATGTATCCATTAGCAAAGATAACAAATAAATTCACAAAGTGACACTTCCCATATAGATATATATCTTTACGTGTTTAGATTCATTACATAGTTAAAGAAGCAAATAATATACATAATATATTCAAAATTAATGTACAATATATTCAGTCATCCACAGAGCCTTCATCCTCTACGTCATCCTCAGAATCATCCACATCCACGTCCACGTACACGTTCCCATCTACGTGTACATTCACGTGCACATTCCCACCCACGTTGACGTCGATGTGCACGTTCCCATTCACGTTCACCTCCAAGTGGACGTTCACGTCCTTGTACCCGTCCTAGAAAGGGGAGTCGTAGTCAGACTCATCCCAAAAAGGGGAGTCATAGTCAGGCTCGTCGGACTCGGGTGGGGTTGTTACGGATTCGTCATCTTCAATGACGATAGGAGCAGAAGGATGATCGCCCAAAACCATATGGAGCTACGCTATAGAAACTTAAGTTCACAATGTATTATCAGAAAGTAATTACAAGCTACACTAGTTATACACTTAAGCTCACAAATATATACATACAACCTTAAGTTCAAATCTCCTCTAATCATCAACCTCACAACAATTCTAATTCCTCAACTAGTGCCAGACAATTCCAATCACACACAAATACACAAATACACAAACACACAAACACACAGAACCACACCCACAGAACCACAAACAAATACACAAACACACAAACACAAACACACATCCAACATCAGCCGCACACACAAACACACCCACACAACACACATCAGATAGCTAGCCATGCACACAAACACACACACACACGTTAAACAGAGAAAGCAGAGATAGTGTAGAAGAATCTGGTCGACCTGTAGTTGCAAAGTGGAAGTGGTGGCGCGGCAGTGACGAGGGCGGTGGAGAGGAGAGGATGGCGCGACAGTGGCGAGGGCGTGGGCACTGCAGTGCGAGGGCGCTGGAGGTGCGGGCGCGGCAATGCGAGGGCGAAGGCGAGGGCGGTGGAGAGGAGAGGATGGGTGGAGAGAAAGAAGATGAAATGAGGAGAATAGAAAGGAAAGTTGGTTAAGTATTCTGCCCGACGTTTTACCGTCGGATATCACTGCCAGCAACTTCAAATAACCGCCGGTAAAAATTGAATTCAAAACGGAGCGTTTAATGAAAAAATTTACCGTCGGTTAGCTATAGAGAGCGACGGTAACCAAATAATTTTGGCGCCACTTGACATTGCACATTATCTAATTATCGTCGGTTCGGTTATGTGTCCGACGGTAACGAGCAATCGCATTAAACGGAACCAATTTCGAAGTCATTACCGTCGATACCGTTTCTCGACAGTATCGCCTCAGTATTTTCCGTCTGTCCCAACCGACGGTAACTTTAGGTTAGGGTTTTCCCGTCGGAATAGTCCGACGGTAATGCACACTTAATTTTTGCTAAGCCCTGGCGACACTTTAATTGAGCGATTGATGAAGGCCAAGACCAACATGGTTGTAATCAAGTTGGGAAAACAATAATATGATAATCCCCAACACCTAATTACAACCACCTTGGACTTGACCTTTATCACTCTCCCAATTAACGTGGCGCCAGTAATAAGCTCAGCAAAAATTAATGGGAATGTTTAAATAATCAGCCAGTTAATGAATGATAAAGTCCAAGATAGTGGTAGTCATCACTATTCCCCCAACGGGACAGTTGATAATTACCATCATCTTGGACTTCGCATCCATTAGATGGCTCAGTTTACGCAACGGCGGCAAACTGATAACCAAATTAAACTAATATCACGTCCACGACAACAAAAGCATCGCACGACGGATAATAAAGGGGAGAATCGATGAGAGAAGAGAAGAGAATAGAAAATATGGTGCAATTTAAAAGGATGGGGGGAGTGGTATTTATACTATTCGGCCAACCCGTTACCGTCGGATATATCCGATGGTATTATTCTTGGAACGGTGCAACGATTAATGAGAATGTTGAATGTTTTGAAAACGGTCGAGCGTTGGGAAGAGGCGTCGGTTGAATGCCCGAGGCACTTACCGTCGGTAGTTACCGCCGCTATAACCTCTGATATCTTTACCGTCGGACAGAGCCGACGGTTGTGTTCTCGGAACCGGCGCAGGCGTGACGATTAATGGGAATGTTGAACGGTCGAGCGTTGGGAAGAGGCGTCGGTTGAATAAACGAGGCACTTACCGTCGGCTAATACCGCCGCTGTGATCTGATATATTTACCGTCGTATCGTGCCGCCGGTAATGATTGCACCAATAAATTATTGATTACACGTGGCTTTTTGCTATTAGTTGTACGTTTCCGTCAGTTATTCCCGTCGGAAATGCTGTTCCCGCCATAACCTGCTAAAAAATTACCGTCGGTATTTGCGTCGGGAAGACTATCCCATGGTAATAGCACGCCTTTTTCACCGGTCTACTGGTTACCGTCGGCTATTTTATTTTTTCCGACGGTAATACCGTCAGTTCGTGTCCGACGATAATGTCTCGACGGTAATAGTCATTTTTGTTGTAGTGAACAGCTAAATCCAAAGAATATAGGCCTTGTATTGAGCTAGCTACACCAATCATCTTCATAGATTGCATTTCCTGTATCTTACATAGTTTTTCAGTGAAAGATAACTTGCAGTGCAAAGATGCAGTCAATTTAGAGGCAGAGATAAGATTAAAGGTGAAAGTAGGAATATATAACACATTTGTGAGGAAAAAGGGACTTTGGGTATAGGGCTTAAGTTTAGATATTTGAGTTTTGGTAACGTATATGTCTTATATGGGTTTAGGCATAGTTTTGGGAAGGGACTTTTTTTAGCTTAATTTTTGCTTTGTAGAATTAATTACCACACATTAAATAAAATTACTACATATTTGAATTTTTGTAAATAAATAAAAGAAATTTGTATAACGTTGGAATTAATATTTAATATTTTATAAATTAAATTTCTATTAATATTAATGTAAATAAAAAGTGTAGTCGTTAAAATTTAAATATATATATATATATATATATATATATATATATATTATCAATTTTTATTTAGTAATCCGTAAAAATGAACTCACTCTTTTGGTAATGTCCTAAAAAATGAATTGAACGCTTATAAACACTTAACCATATTCATTTTGTCTTAGTAAGGCACCACATATTTTGATCACCCTGGAAAATGAATTGATTGGTGATATGTGCTTTTAAATATTTAACCATATGAATCACCATAAGCTACCACATATTCTTGTCAACAAAATATTCGAGCTTGCTACCAAGTTCAAAACAATTGTTCAATTTCATTACCTATCAGATTACACTTTTGTATTCACATATTTGATACAATTAGGCTACCTGAGGTAGATGATTAATAGTAATCAATCTCCACTAAAGGACCAAAACTCATATCTACTCCATTATCCTTACTTTGATGAGCTTAAAATGGGTTCATATAGGCTTGGTTTGGTAATGTTGTGGTTGCAGAGTTTTTGAGTTTTCCAAAAGTTATTCTTGAAAAATTATAATAATATTGTTTAGTAAAATAATATCAAAATTGCTCACAATAAGTAGAAGTCATAAAAATGATGTTTGGTAAATATATTATTAATTGTTGCTCTTAAAATCTAAAATAGTTATAATGGATATAAATAGTAAAAGACAATTTCTATCTTAATGTTTCATTAAGTATTGAATGACAAAATTTAAATTTTATTAAAGTTTGAGATTATTTAAATTTTTTTAAATTTTGGAGAGGAAGAACTAGCTCTAAAAAGCATTTTTTTGAGAGTTTTCAATAACACCCCCTAACTTTCAAAAGCTAGAATAAAAAACTCCTCAGTTTTTTAACCTGCCAAGCAATCAAGATTAGTTTGTATGTGCTTTTTAAAAAAATTGTAGCACATTTTCAAAAAACTTTACAAAACCAAGTGGTATTGTACTAATGATATCGAATGAAAGTTATCCAACCTAATTGTTTTTTCTTACAATAAAGTTATATAATGTTTACCTTTAATTTCTAAATGATTCTAACTAAACGAGTCCAAATTGTAAAAAATTGAAAAATATTTTTTGCCGTATCTTGATAACATAATGATAAAACATTGTGTTTTTGTTATTAGATTTGATTTAATTAAAATAGATGATTATATTTGAATATTTCATTAGCATATAAAATTATATTAAAATTGGACGATCGTTATTTTAATTTTTGTGTTGGGCGTAAGAAATATATTTCAAATAATAATTTCATTCATTGAGTCCATAAAATTAAGAAACAACTAATATACTCCTTCTTTACGATAGCAATCATATTTGATGTAATTTATGATATTTACAATGTATTATATATTCACAAATTTATATAATCTTTGTTTATATAACAATCATACTAATTATATTAATATTTCTCTATTTACATGTAGATGTCAACACCTAATTTTTAATAGAGTTAAAAAAAATCAAGTAACATTTTCTAATTAGTATTTAGATTTGTTTTTCAGTATAGATCAGATCTTTTTATTTGAAGTCCTGGTAATTAAGTGTAAATCAAATCATCCTTTCAATCAGATTATTTTCCTTTTTTTTTTTCATCAATCAAAATCTTTCTGCCCATTAATATTAATTCAATCCATTAGTTACCCTAATAAATAAACTTATCCTAATAAAATTAAGTTTTTGTTTGATAATGTTATGACTTTTTGAGAGTTGTCAAATTCTTTAACTCTTTAAAAGTTGGTCTAAAAAAGTTTATAGCAATATTGTTTGGTAAAAATTAAAAAAAAAAAAA
>QANU01015964.1:1525161-1563843 GCA_003254905.1 Nissolia schottii
CAATCTTTATACATTTTTAGTGGACAAAGTTTATGAAAATTAGTTCACATACATGTGTACACACACTTTTATACATTATAATGCATAAATTTTACATCTATGCATGTTACTTAATGCATAGTTAAGTATTTTTGTAGATTATGATATCAGATTTTTAGTGCACAAACACTTTATGATGATGTGCACAAACATTTTTTGAACCTGTGCACAAACATTTAGCACTTGTTTACAGCACTGTGATTTTATTCAAACATATTAGATTTTAGTGCAGAATCTGATATATGTGATTTTAGTGCAGAGAGCACAAAGTACTCGCAGGAACAGATTAGAGAAAGTGAAGAAGGCTGAAAATCACAGAGAATGGAGAGAAAGGAGAAGACGAGGCGAAACGGAGTGAATAAAGAGAGTGAAGAGATGGAAGAACATGAAGGGGTTTCTCCGAATACGAAATGAAGTCGAAGTGGAAGCGAGAAGCGTGGCGTCACGCGCGTTTTGATGTGAGTGGGAGAGAGAGTGGTCGAGCGGTTATTTTGAGGGACCCACCGTATTATAATACGGATGTATGTATGGTGTATTATTATTGGGTGTACATATAGTATCACTGATGGCCAATATATAACTCATACATGATATAAAAAAAAATTAATAATAAAGACAATATCATATGAAAATTTAACATGGAATGATCCCATTCTCATTAGTCGTCCCCATTATCTTTTCCTCGTGGCGGCCATTCAACATTACTCAACAACCCCCAAACAACTTCACATAAACCATACATCAAACCACCGTTACCCACCATTACTCAACAACCCCCAAACACCTTCACATAAACCATACATCACACCGCCGTTAGCAAGCCACATCCATCATCATCCTTTGTCAATTACTACAAAAATTCATTACCTGACCCCCTCTGCCTTCTAATCCATCCACAACAACCTTATGCACATTGTCACTCACCACCCCCATAGCCACATCACAACCACCGGATACCACAAACAAGAATCACCGCCACACCACAGTCACCAAACTCACCACAACATAAATTGCATAGCCGCCAAACAACACCACCACTCGCTACTCTCACGACCACACATTCGCCCCTCGCGACCTCGAACCACTGTCACCCTCCTCCGCAGTAAAAACTCAATTCCCTCCGTGGACTACCGCTAGTGTTGCTGCCCCTCACCTTGTTCTCTGCATTCCCTCTTTAAAATTTTTACAATATAAGGAATAAGGAATTAAATTCAGTTGGGCAAGTTATATAAATTTAAGAATTACATGGATGCACACTAAATATTAGGTAAGTGTGTGATTCAAATGAAAAAAAATAACTGGCTACAGTCGATAATATTGCCGGGTTCAGAGTAAGCATGAATTACATGTGCTCAGGTTCGCCTTCACCCTTTTTATATTTTTGTAACCATTGTCCATAGGGATGCCTTTTTAGTAGTTATGTCTTCTTCTTTTTTTCTTCATGGCCATAGTGATGCTTGGTTTTTTTGCTTTTTCTTGGTCATATACCATAGTGATGCTTTAGCCTTTTGCATAGGTAATTCGGCCACATCAATTTATTAGTCGTATTCCTCAGTCAAAATTTTTTAAAACAGTTGAAAAATATGTAATTTAATCTTTTATCATTAACGTTGACAATCAAAATTTTGTTCGGCTAGCATAATTTTTTCCATGAGTGGTGCTACGTGTACATTTAAAATTATATCACCGTATAATCACTAAAATTTGTAATGCACTTTGACCCATAAACAAACTAATTTTTTCCAAATTCCTACATATAAGAATTTGCATTTTTCTCTCCTATTAAATATATTTCAATCTGTATTTTCTCTCTCCAATTTCTCACGCCCCTCTCTCTTTCTTTTCTCTCTCCAATCCCATTTCCTTCTTTTCTAACGTCTACTCACGTCCTTCAACGGTCGCCCCAAAGGACAGTCACGTCTCAAACCTGTTCATATAAAACAAATAAACCTTATTAACGGTAGTGAACAAATCTTATTAAATGTAGTGAACAAATTTATTTAATAAGAATGAACAAACCCCAATACAAAAAATGAACAAACCCGTATAACTGTAATGAATAAACCTACCTAATAAGACTAAACAAACCCCAACACAAAAAATAAACAAACATGTTCATATAAAATCAAACAAACCTTATTAGCTGTAATGAATAAACCTACCTGAACAAACCCCAACACAAAAAATGGATAAACATGTTCATATAAAATGAACAATCCTGTATAACTATAGTGAACAAACCTACCTAATAAAACTGAATAAACCCCAACACAAAAGATGATCTACGAGATAGAGAGATGATAAACGAAATCTAATATGTGACATATAGCAATGAAAAATGATAAATGACGTATTGGGGAAGAGAAACAACGAGAGAGAGATGACGTGAACGTCGTTTAGGGCGGCAGTTGAAGGACGTGAGGGAGAGACGATATGAGCGTACGTGATGGAAGCCGTGAATGCCGTTTGGAACGCCGATTGAAGGACATGATGGAAGAGGAGAGCTGATTTGGAAGTCGTCGATGGCGATGTAGCAGCATGCGTGAGGAGGCGACGTGAGGGGTGTGAAAATAGAGAGAGGGAAAAGAGGCGACGTGGTCCGGAATCAAGGGAAAGGAAACAGGATTGGAGAGAGAAGAGAGAAAGCGTGAGAAATTGGAGAGAGAAAGAACATATTAAAATATAATTAATATGACAGAAAAATATAAATTTTTGTACGTATAAAATGTTAGTTGGCTATAAAGTGACACTAAATTTAGTGTTGACCGACATTTTTTGTTTTATGATATCCATTAAACCAAGGAAAGCACAATATTTAGCAATTAGTTGTTTACACAAAGATTGGAAACAATACCACGGCTAATAGAAAATATATAAACCTGTGCAGCGCATAAGTACAAAAATTGAAATCAAATATCCCAGCAAAGTGCCAACTTTTTTTTCTTCGATAAGTGTGATGTTAATATTATGTTCAAAAAGTTTAAAAGTGTATAAGAATCATCATTATAATAATCACAAATTAAAATGTAATTCGACAAAATAGAAAATGCATCACTAAAATCTCCAAAAAAAAATATCTAGTGGGAGATTATCTAATGTCTTTTTTCTGTCCCGGAAATGGGTGTTACAAAAGGATATTTTCAAGTCTCATTTTACGGGACGCGTTTCAGTGATGGTCAATATCTATTTGCCCGTTAACCAGAAAGAAAAAAAAATTAACTAGTATCTAATACTGACAATAATATTAATATGTTGTTCCATGATTTAATAAGTTTAATACGTCACGAGTTATCTAATTAAATGGTATGGCACAACGAAATTATTTTTTACACTAGAAAATAAATATCAATTAAACATTTATTTTTCAATAGAATGTAGCACCTTTGGAGTTATGAACATGAATTTGATAGGCGAGAAACAGTTTCATGGTCCGTGTATATTATTTTGCCAACTTTTCACCCACTAGGTGTCAAAAATACAAATACCAGGCCCACTAGTTAAAGAATTGATCGATCGGCTCATCAATCATTTTCTACAACATTATTATTGTGTAGATGCTATCTCTCAAATTCAATTTGACACAACATACTTTATTTGACAGAAGGAAAAAAAAAACATGCATAAGAATTAAAGCAATTGGTCCTTTCCAGGCTTTACAGAGAGTGAGTGGGGGTTGATGCTTGATAGATCTATGCATCCATGAGCATGAGATACATGCCAAAGTCAACATTGAGCTAACAACAAATGCATTGTATCGAGTATTAGATCCATTTAATTTCCCTCCCCTCTTTCCTTTTGGATCCTCATCAACTATCTTTAACCCTAAACCTGACAAAGTAGACTGTATCATCATTATCATACAGTAACGCAAAACATGACAATAATTCTTAATAGATTATTATAGTATTCGAGTACTATTTTATATATTATATAATTTGTTGACTTAAATATGTTTCGAATCTTGATAAATTTTTAATATTTAATTTAAATCTCTAAAAAATATTTTTATTTTGGTCTAATTATATTAAAAATATTTAGTTTTAATTTCTAAAATATTATAAATAATTTGATTTTAGTCTCTATCATTAGTAAGATTCTGTTAACGACTGATGTGATTAATTAGGACTGTCAAAATGGGCTTGGCCCGTGGGCCCGGCCCGCTTACCCATTTAAATTGATCGGCTTTACATACCAAAAATAGGTTCGCGAAAATTTTAAAAAAAGTTGGTGCGACCCATTTAAGCCTGGCCCGCGGGCTAACCCGTGAGTTCGTGAATTTTTTTTTGAATTTTTTGAATTTTTTTAATTTTTAAATTAAAAAAAAAAAGACTGGCGGGCTGGCCCGTTTAAGCCCGCAGACCGACCATAAATAAGTCGGATCCTAAAAATATGCACAAAACTTAATTCACTATTTGACTTGGATTTGAGTCGGGTGTGGGTCATGATTTAGGAGACAAATCCTGGTTAAATAGTAGATTATGTGTCAATTTAGATATGATAATATATTTAGTTAGTTTATTTTATTCACTTAACATTATTGACGAGACAAACTGTTAATCATGTCATTAGTTAGCAGAGGTCTACCAATAACAAAAACTAAAATTAAATATTTATAATATGTTTAGATTAAAAATAAATAAAAACATAATTTTTAGGGCCTAAATCAAATTTCTAAAATTTGTAATAGACCCAAAACATTCTTAAGCTTAATTTGTTCCTTAACACATTTTATGGTCCAACAGTATCAGTATATATCTATCTAATATCAGTGGAGTATCATTCTAATAAAAACAAAAATTCACACTAGCTTAAATTGGCTAAATGTAATTTAACAGTAAAAATAAATAAATTTAGGTATAATTGATTTATCATCAAATTTGCATGTTAAGATCTATTCGCGAGTTAAGTTTAAAAAATATATTTTTTTTTTAAAATTTAATCATAATTTTTATCCTTCCCAACTTTTTATTTTTATCTAAAACTTAATTCGCAATCACAATCTTAATATCTTGAATTTAAAAGGTGTGACACAGTGTGTTGCGTCATAGAATTTTCCTAGGTTTATCATGAAGGCGACGGATAAGCAAAATTTGAATGATCGAAAAGGACAAATAGACGCATTTATAATCTCAATTCCACTTTATCGTCATATATATTTACAGTTTTAGTTTGCTAATAACTTATTGTGCTTTGCCCATAACCCACCCATAATAGCTAGTACGAGTGAGCACTCGGTTTCTCTGAGTTGGTTTATAATCACCACATTAGCAAGAGTCATGGTACTATTTTTCTTTTCTTTTTCTTTTTTAAAGAAAAAAAAATACTGACAAGTGTCCTACAAAACTTAATGAGGAGTCAAGCATCTCTAATATCTCATTGGATGAAAAATTTATAAAACTCATAAAATATGCATTAAACTTGTTTAATAAATATGCAAATATCTCTCCTTAATAAGTGTCTTTTTAAGGTACTTTGTTAACAAAATTTTTTAAAAAAAATTATAGAGTAGTTAGTAGCATTTTTTTTTACTAAGTTAATACAAAGACATTTTTATCTATTTTATAACTTGAACGTAGTTCAACCGTAACTAACTAGCTAAGTCCTTCAAATTTGTTAAGTCCCTTTTTTTTTTTTTTACTAAATTCAAAAAAATCACTAAATTGTTTGCTAAACCATGACGAGGTAGCAAAGTATGTTTGGGCTCATTTATTTTAGATTAAAAATAATATAATTAAAAACATTTATAGGAGAGTTATTTAATTATAATTACCAAAATATAGCTCAATTTATAGAGTTAACAGGTGTTTAATTCATCACAAAGGTCCAGGATGTGTAGTATTGGGAGCTAGCAAATAAGAAAAGCACGGACCATTTTCCACAGACCGAGACCAGGGACGGTGGCAGACTAATTATGAATATGAACACTGAGGTTCCAACTTCCGAAGGTGCATGAAAACTGAAAAAGCTGGCAGACAAAAGGACCAGCAATCCAAGATATATTTTAAAATTGTTGCTGGAATAGGATAATACGTGTTTCCAGGAGAAAAAGGCTTTGGGCTCACAAATTTTGTTTCACACTCACTCAAACCCAAGTTTCCCTTGTTCCAAAGTGAAAATCCAAAGCGGGTTTACATCCACCCACCAACTCGACTCTCAATAACACTAAAAAACAATAATTAAATAAACATGCCAAAACCTGGTAGGATCCCTAATATTCCCTCTATACTCTTATCGCTAGCTAACCCAAAAATCTTCATTTGCTTTTTTCAGTAACACTGTCACGTGCATTGTTATTACTAGTAATTAGCAAAATATAGTACTAGTAAAGCATGGCGAGAAGATAGATTGATTGATTAAGCTGAGCCTTGCCGTTATGATTAAAGTGGTCAAGAATTGGCACGTATACCCTGCTCTGCTGTTAGCTAGCTCTCTTTAATGATTAATTCCAATGGGGATAACAATGACAAACTGATCCTCTTAGTTAAAAGTAGCTAAGAAATTACCTCAAGTGGGTCAGCAAATTGCATTGGATTCAAAACCAAAGCCATTGTTCTGCTACAGGAACCGGAATGATTGTGATTCATTGAGAGAGCATCTTGTTAGTCCTGTTCCTGATCGATGTGGGCATCATCAACCTACCTAGCTAAGTGCCATAAGTTTAAATTTGGCACGTTTCATCCACCGAATTGAAACCAATTACAAATTTTGTGTGTACATATATTGTGTACGTATATACATTACGTTCCTAAACATTGTAATCGTAATCGTAATCGTAATCGTAATCGTAATCGTAATAATAACTAAAAGAAACTCCCCTTTAATTTGAAGTGCGTACGGATTAGATGGACTGACCACGGATCTTCCCATATTTAATTTTTTTTGGAGGGGCTATCTTTCCATTTTGCATAAAAATACACGACCCGGTTGTTACCTGAAAGCGACACTTGCAATACATGCATGAAGGGCATTCAGTACCCCCCCTAACAATTTAAGTCACTTAATTGTGTTATTCACCTTATTACAATCGCCGCTACCCGCACATGGGGTCACTCTCCATTTGTAGTATATAATTATTACTCCTGTGTACTGTGGTTTCCCTTCATATCTCATCCCCTCTGAAGGGCATGGTCATTCCATCATTACAAATAAATAATTTCAATAGTAACTATATTAATAATATTATTAATATAATATTATTATGATGTTGGTCACTCACTGCTTGGTCATTTTCTCTTCCTTCTTGTATTGTGGGGGGAGGGACCAGTGTCAATGCATATGATTCATATTTCTCGGTGCTTCTCTTATTACGTGACTTTGATGGCTTCAATGTGCTAACTGACACTGGCTGGGTGGATAAGAACATAGGAAATGGAGGAAGGGGCTGTGGGCCCACACATTCTTTGGTACGTAAGAAAACTAAGTGCTTAGTAAATTATTTTGAATCTGCAAAGCCCAAATTAGATGGTCCTCTCGTGATGATGGAAGCGGCCCAGTGGCGACAAGAATAAGAGACCGATCCATACGGTTTAACGAAAACGCCATCACACACCCTCTCTTCTCGCGCCAGTCAACCATTTTTGACCAACTTTATCCAACCCTACAAAATTATTACAGTTTAATTATTACCTATTATTACCGTCTCTCTCTCTCTCTCTCTCTCTCTTATTTTATTTTCTATCTTGATTAAATTGTAATCCTATGCTGCTGAACCAGCCGAAGCTGAGCCCAATCAAATCCATCGCTAAGCAAAACAGTGATATCTTGATTTTGGGATCTTAATTTAAGAGATAATAGAATATGTCACACACATGAGCATGGAGGAGAAATACTTATATACACTTATAAAATAGATTTTATGTGCATTTTATAAATTTTTAATTTAAGTATTAATAAATATACTAAATATTTAAAACTAATAATTAATAATATTTATAAAATACACGTTAAACGTGCATAGTAAAATAGTGAGATGGGATGGGCTAGGGGGGGCCCCTCAGTTCAGTGTCCACCTGTGGTGGATGTTGGCGTGTCCTTATGGCTTGATAGCTCGCAACTATGGGTCCTCACAGTTTATTTCAAAGAGAATACGACACCGCATGATTATTATCAGAAGGCAAAGCAAACACAAGTTGGTTCTCTCTCTATTTCCTTGTTTTCAGCCACAGTTTTGGACTTTATTTTAGATAGAAAAGGATACTCATGTTTATGGCTATGCAGTGTAGCATTTGTATATAAAATCACTTCGGCTGTATAGCTCGTTCGCCAAAGGCTTTCATCCTTTCACTTTGATCAACACATCCTTCGGCCCTTTTGTACATTGCTAGCTACATACATCTGAAACGATTTAAGGATTATATGTATACAGACGAGAAAATGAAGAACATTTAATTAAGGGCGCGTGATGTCTTAAACACCGAAATTAATTTGTAAACTCCTAGGAATTTAGCTCTTAAGATCAAATTAACTTGGTTAAAAACTCGAAAAAACTTGATACAAAGTACAAACTCAGTGTTTTCTTAGTTTAGCAAATATTTATGAAGAGTTATGCACTATTGATTTTTTTTTTTTTAAATAATAGAGAGAGAAGAATGTTTAAAAGAATGGTGCATGGTTCTTTATACATTATAGTGTATAAAATAATTTCTCAATATTTAGTCACCGAAATCTTAAAACACAATGTCTAACAAAATCAACTCTTAGTTAGTACTTTTAAATAGAAGATTTTGACATGTAACTTATTGTTTTATTGTTATAGACTAGATCTGACAATAATTTAGATTTGATATACATGACGAGATAATCTGGTTAAAACATTTAACCCGATCGCTCGCTTATCCGACTTAAAGGCTTGTGAACCTTACAAACGCAATGAAATCTACCATAAATCATCATGAAACTTGTGAATGTTACGAATACCTTAACAACCACGGTTAGACTATAAAAGAGTACTTGTTCTACTCCATAAGATACACTCTAATACATATTATCTTCTCATATCATTGACTTGGATGTTAGAGTAATTTTTGCAGGTATTATGATCGGCTAGTCAATGACCACTACGTCTTGCTATCTTAAAGAATTTTCATGTATCACAGGAATTAAGAGAAATAAGTTATCTAAATTGTAATTTCTCATAACACTTATGTTAAATTTATAACATTATAAAACATTGATATGTAGGCAAATAATTTTTTTAGATATATGTGTACATATTTTGCTTACCAAAAGGTTAGCTAGTAAGCTGCATTCTTAATATTCTTAATTTCAAGATGAGTGAGATAGTTTCTTTTTATAATTTCCAATATCCAATCGTATCTCAAACATATTCTCACCTAGAACAGATACATTATAGTTCAATTTACAACCACTCCCTCCCTAACAACGCACATCTCATAAATATTTTTTATTTAACTCGTTTGCCAGTTACATAAAGTTTCATCAACATGGTTCGGCAACAACTCTATATACCTTTTAGGGTAGTCGACGTAGACACTTTGTCATTTTTCTCAAGGCAAACAATATCACATTAGTGAATCTCATGATGTGTGTAAAAGAGTTGCCGTATTTTCATACGATGAACTAGCATTTTTGATGCTTTTAACACGACAGCGCGTCAATGATTGATTAATTTCATTGTTACCTTATGCTTTTAAAAATACAAAAATGATTCCAAAGAATAAAATGGAAAGTAGAATTGAATTTGAATATCCACTTTTATAACTAGAAAAAAATAAAAGAAAAAAAGAATTCCCTCCTTTCGGCAAACATTTTTCCAACCATAAGATTAGAAAAAGGGGACCTCAGCTCAGTCACTGGTTTGAGTGAGTGAGCGAGCGAGCGAGTGAGCGAGTGGCTCCTTCTCTTTCTACCTACGCCACCACCCTAAGGACCCTCTCCTCCCTTCAATCTCTGTCTCTCTCCACAACTGAAAATGCGTCTCCTCCATTTGCTCCTTCTTCTTCTCCATTTCCACACACTACTCTCCGCTCCCATCTCAGAGTACCGCGCCCTCCTCTCTCTCAAGGCCTCCATCACCGACGCCACCCCTCCCCTTCTCTCCTCCTGGAACGCCTCCTCCCCTTATTGTTCCTGGCTCGGCGTCACCTGCGACTCCCGCCGCCACGTCACCTCCCTCGACCTCAGCGCCCTCGGCCTCTCCGGCACCTTGTCCGCCGACGTCTCCCACCTCCCTTTCCTCTCCAACCTCTCCCTCGCGGAAAACACTTTCTCCGGCGGCATCCCTCCGTCCCTCTCTTCTCTCTCCGCCCTCCGCTTCCTCAACCTCTCCAACAATGGCTTCAATGGCACCTTCCCCTCGGAGCTCTCCACCATGAACGGGCTCCGCGTCCTCGACCTCTACAACAACAACCTCACCGGGGTGCTCCCTCTCGCCGTCACCGGAATGACGAATCTCCGCCATTTGCACCTCGGAGGGAACTACTTCTCCGGCCAGATCCCGCCGGAGTACGGACGGTGGGAGCACCTGGAGTACCTGGCCCTCTCCGGCAACGAGCTCGACGGAGCCATCCCGCCTGAGATCGGGAACCTGACCAGCCTCCGGCAGCTTTACATTGGATACTTCAACGCCTACGTCGGCGGCATTCCGCCGGAGATAGGCAACCTGTCGGAGCTGGTCAGACTAGACGCCGCCAACTGTGGATTAACCGGCGAGATTCCGGCGGAGATCGGGAAGCTGCAGAAATTGGACACTCTGTTCCTCCAGGTGAATGCGCTCACGGGTTCGCTGACGGCGGAGCTGGGGAACCTAAAGAGCCTCGAATCACTGGATTTGTCAAACAACGCACTCTCCGGCGAGATTCCGGTGAGTTTCGCCAAGCTGAAGAACCTGACGCTCTTGAACCTCTTCAGGAACAAGCTTCACGGCGCGATACCAGATTTCATAGCGGAGCTGCCGGCGCTGGAGGTTCTCCACCTCTGGGAGAACAACTTCACGGAGAGCATCCCCCAAGGGTTAGGGAACAACGGGAGGCTCATCGACGTTGACCTTTCCTCGAACAAGTTGACCGGCAGGCTTCCCCCACACGTGTGTTCGGGTAACCGCCTCCAGACTCTGATAACGCTGGAGAATTTCCTCTTTGGTCCCATCCCTGAATCCCTGGAACAGTGCCAGTCCCTCAGCAGGATCCGCATGGGGAACAATTTCTTCAACGGTTCCATTCCGAAGGGCCTCTTCGGGCTCCCCAAGCTCACGCAGGTGGAGCTCACCAACAATCTTCTCTCCGGCGAGTTTCCCGACGGAGGCTCTGTTTCCCTCAACCTTGGTCAGATTAGTCTCTCCAACAACAAGCTCTCCGGGCCGCTGCCGCCTTCGATTGGGAACTTCTCCGGCGTGCAGAAGCTCCTCCTTGACGGCAACAACTTCTCGGGTCGGATCCCGCCCGAGATTGGGAGGCTCCAGCAGCTCTCCAAGATCGACGTCAGCAACAACATGCTCTCTGGCCCCGTTCCCAGAGAGATCAGCCAATGCAAGCTCTTAACCTTCGTCGATCTCAGCCGCAACGATCTCTTCGGCGAGATTCCGAACGAGGTCACCGGCATGAGGATACTTAACTACTTGAACCTCTCCAGGAACCATCTCGTTGGCAGCATTCCCGCCTCGATTTCCTCTATGCAGAGCTTGACTTCCGTTGATTTCTCTTACAACAATCTCTCCGGATTGGTCCCCGGCACCGGCCAATTCAGCTACTTCAATTACACGTCTTTCCTTGGCAACCCTGACCTCTGCGGCCCTTATTTGAGCCCTTGCAAGGACGGCGTCGCCGATGGCACTGGCCAGCCTCATGTGAAGGGCCACCTCTCTTCTTCTTTGAAGCTTGTGCTTGTCATTGGGCTGCTCGTGTTCTCCATTGCTTTCGCCGCGGCGGCGATACTGAAGGCTCGCTCTCTGAAGAAGGCGAGCGAGGCGCGCGCGTGGAAGCTGACCGCGTTCCAGCGATTGGACTTCACGGTTGATGATGTCCTGGATTGCTTGAAGGAGGACAACATAATAGGGAAAGGAGGCGCAGGCATTGTCTACAAGGGCGCGATGCCGAACGGGGAGCACGTTGCCGTGAAGAGGCTTCCGGCTATGAGCAGAGGCTCTTCCCACGATCATGGCTTCAACGCCGAGATTCAGACGCTGGGGAGGATCAGGCACAGGCACATTGTGAGGCTGCTGGGGTTCTGTTCTAACCACGAGACCAATCTCTTGGTCTATGAGTACATGCCTAATGGGAGCTTGGGTGAGGTCCTTCATGGAAAGAAGGGGGGTCACTTGCATTGGGACACAAGGTACAAGATTGCCGTGGAGGCTGCTAAGGGGCTTTGCTATCTGCACCATGATTGTTCCCCTCTCATTGTTCACCGGGACGTCAAATCCAACAACATCCTCCTTGATTCCGCTTATGAAGCCCATGTTGCTGATTTTGGGCTTGCCAAGTTCCTCCAAGATTCTGGAACATCTGAGTGCATGTCCGCTATTGCCGGATCATACGGATACATTGCTCCGGGTAACGTTCCACTTCAAGTGTTTAGCATAATAGATTAATTAGTTAGTTGAATTTATGTCATAAATTTCCCTTTTTCTAATCATTATTATTCTGCGGTTTAATCATTCATGTTTGGGAATATGACTTTTTTTTTTTATTTAACTCAACAGCATGACTTTGGTTTTCAATCAAACACAACTGGTCTCTTGATTTGAGCCATTAATTTCTAAGCCAAGTACCGAAAGTAAATGTTAGGTTTGCTGGCAGATGATAACTCCTTTGAATTTTGACCATAGCCCCCACCTATAGTTAGAAAAATTCTGCGGTCATGGATAGATTAAAGATGTTCACAACAGGAAACTGATGGTGATTGGCATAATTTCACATCAAACGGTCTACCCTACTCGCATTACTTTTTCACACGTTGTCTTTGTTTTACTTAGTGTGTCTAATTATGTGGTTGCTTGTTTTAGTTTATGATATAATCAAGTTCAACGTTGGATTAATGCAGAGTATGCCTACACGCTGAAAGTTGATGAGAAGAGCGATGTGTACAGCTTCGGAGTGGTTCTATTGGAGCTTATAACGGGGAGGAAACCGGTTGGAGAATTTGGCGACGGCGTGGACATTGTGCAATGGGTGAGGAAAATGACCGACTCTAACAAGGAAGGGGTTCTCAAAGTCCTTGATCCTAGGCTTCCCTCAGTTCCCCTTCATGAGGTGATGCATGTTTTCTATGTAGCCATGCTGTGTGTTGAAGAACAGGCAATAGAGCGCCCAACGATGCGCGAAGTTGTTCAAATCCTGACCGAGCTTCCAAAGCCGCCAGGATCCAAACAGGGAGACTTAACAATTACGGAGTCCTCACTATCATCATCGAATGCTCTCGAGTCTCCAACCACAACCTCAAAAGAACATGAACATCCTCCTCAATCCCCACCACCGGATCTTCTTAGCATTTGAAGTGCTATGTTGGGTATGAGGGTAGTAATTTCCCTTGGGTTGTGATAGCTTATCCGTTTACATTTTCGTTATGTCTTTCTTCTTTGGGGATGGGAGTTTCTCTAACTTTAAGGTGTTAATGCTTGGATTTCCTTTTTCTATGGTTTTGTACAGTAGGATGGGTGGGGGTTATTTTCTTTCTTATAAATACAATGTCTTCATCATGTTATGTGAAAGTAGTAGTACTGCTTTTATGGCACGGCTGTTGCTGTTCTGACCCTGCACTGGGGAGGGGAGCAAGGTAAACATCAAGTATAGCACTGTTTTTTGAGGGTATCAATGACAGGTAGGGTGAAAGGGACACACAATGACACAAACGGGTTGGGCATGAAAATGTGTCTATTTCTATGGTTTTATAATATTATTGATTATTGATGAACCATGAGTGAGCGAGTGGGTGGATAGGCACCAAATGAGAGCAGTGTCACTAATGCATTGCCCATGCCCTAAAACCTATCGAGAGTCATCATCACCAAACCCTAACGCAGAGAGTTCTTTTAGCTCGAGTACCTTCTTATTAGGTTAAGAATCATCTCTTATAAAAATAAAAGTTTGAAGAGATATTCTTTGACAGGACCTTTTCGGATGTAGGGAAAGTCATTTCCTTTTTGTTGTCTTTTTCGATTAAGCTAGAAAGATTAGAAACATTAGCACGAGACTTTGAAGCATTTCAAAAAGATAGTAACTTTTCTTTTCTTCCCTTTAGTAGATTAACCAAGAGAGAGAATTTTATAATCGTTTCGGGTTGTGGGGTGTGGACCATGCTGCTTTATGCCAACTGGCTTTCCGAAACAAATCTATCAAATTGAATTACAGTATGAAAATCTCAGTTTATCCGTTCAGTATATAGAACACGAAAGGTATCCCACGTGATGCTCAACAAGATATTCATTTGTTTAACTCAATTGGTTCTATTTCACCCGGTATGAAAGAAGAAAAAAATTCTCCTTTTGATTATGATTGAACCTGTGGTTTGTTCTTGGAGATTTCATTTCATCTTTCCCTTGTTGGTTAGAGTTAGAAGAAGGGGGTTAGGCTGGTTGGTGCCATACAATAATAATAAAAGGAAAAGCCGTATGTCTATGTGTGGAATTCAAAATTATGGGTACAATGCAACTTGCCCTCTGCCATTTCCCGAAAGGAAAACAAGGACCAAATTCCAGTACCTGATTGGTTGGGGTTGTTGTATCCCCTCTCATCATCTATCCACTAAAGTCTCAAGTATGTATGGTAAAATGATGCTTACTTTTTTAAAAAAGATAATAGAAAAGAGGAGACAAGGGTCCTCCCCATTAAGATGCTGTTGGTTCAAAGTCCAAAACCACATTCATGCCAGACAGATTGATTTTGCATGCTAATAAAACGATGATGGGATGGGATGGGATGGTGTATTTCATTAGGGTGGGACAATTGAGCAATAAGTGAGGAAAAATGTGGAAGGGTTCGTACCTATGACCAGGCTTTGAACATTAATGATGTCCTTTGGATTATTGCAATGGGATCCTTAAGGTCCAGATTAATTACCTATTTTTAAACATTTAATAATTTGTAGCAAGATTGTTTTACAAATCAAATAAATAAAAGATTATAAAGGATAAACGGAACAGTTGTTGTGCAAAGTCACAAGAGATTTTATTTATACGTGTTTTTGTATGAATGACAAGTGAAAAGGTGAGAGAGTTATTCTCTAAATTCAAAAAGGCTTCGAAGATATATATGCACTAGCATGATTATCGGCGTTGAAAACATCCAAAGTAGCCGACGCTAAAGTGAACTGATGGACTTGGTAATTATATAGAAAAAGCCTAAGAATATTTTTATCTTTTATTTTAAAAAAAGAAGAAAAACATGGACTCATTATTGCTCTATGATTGATTAATAAAATTGTAACATGGAATTCAACCAAAGATCCTCTCCACAACGGAGGCACCATATACATCGGACAAAAATGTTCGTATTACTCAAATTTGTTTTGTATTGAGGACAAGATATCCATTATGTTAGAACACAAGAAAGCTCCCCCCTATTGCTTTGATTTGAAGCTCAAATTATTTGTTTGTGTGCCCCCAAAAACAAACAGTGAAAGGGGAAACAAAAAATCAAATCAAAGGTGGAATTTGAAAAATTGAAAGACAGGAGAGTTGATTCAGCCCCTAAGTGACAAACAACTTTACCCCAAAATCTATCAAAAGAAGGCAACTCAATGTAGTGACTGGCACTTTTGTCCAAGAGCCCACAGGTTCTCTATGTTTGCTTGGGGCTTTAGCTAAAATGGTCCGAGCACTTTTCAAGAGCAATTTGCTCCTTGTATGTTGCTAGTTGGAATTCTTTTCTTTTTTTTTTTTTTTTACTCCAAAACTTTTATTATTAAAATTGTGGAATTTGCATGTTACCCCTATAATAACATTTGTAGTTTTTACAGAAAGTAACCCTGTGAAATTATTTTGTTTATTCTTTGATTAGTTAATTAATTAAAGTTGTTAATCACTTTTTAAAAACGATATATTTCGTTTCCATCATAGTTGAAAATGAAAATTTTGCAAACGGTGTCTCACCTCCACCTTTAATTATTTGAGCTATCACCTCTGCCAACGGAGTCACGGTGGCTCCTGCGTGTCACCACAAATTGAGATGACAAAATAAAATCGGTGTCACTTTACCCCACTGCTATTGTCGTCGGTGCTATCGTCAACACGGATTGAAAAATAGAAGTTGGTCAGGAAAGAAAAAATTGAACACAAAATGAAGATCTTAACTGTCGAATCTAACACCTCATGGACTCTAGTCAACTCCCTCCCACTGATGCCACCGCTATTCCTTCTTCACCTTGCTCGCTGCCACTGACGTCAGCTCAGCAAAGACCTGATTCGCTCTCTTGTCCAGAGCTCTGGTAAGTGCAGGGAGGGGAGGACCAGAGCTCCAATTTAGTGAAATATGGGTCGCCCAACGGCAGCGGCAAGTCCTCGATGGGTCGTGATGATAGAGCTTGGAGAATGAGGATATCAGTATGACAGAGCAAAGAGAATAGGTAATTATAAATCTGAATTAACTAACTAAATCCTGGTAATGATTATTGCAACCTGGTAAAAATAAATGCAATAAAAATCAGTAATTGTCACATCCTTATTCTTTTATAGTCCTTAAATTTAGATTCCCGTCAGTAAATATTTGCATCTTCCAAGTAAAATCACTTCTCACCCAAACAATGAGACATTTTAACACTGCGTCGTTTCGCATTGAATGAAAAATTAAACATTAGTTTTGGACTTCACCTCAGTTTGCAAAACTAGCTAAGCATGCACTATTATTGTAGTTCCCCGAAATGCAATATGGTTTACCAAATAGAAACAATAACCTCAGCTTTGCGTGTCAGGGTGCTATTGGTAGCTGAACGTGTTTTGGTCAATCTGTTCTAAGCTTCTTCCAATTTACAAAATATGTTAACTAATTTAACATCGAGTAAGGATAAATGCTATTTTTACAACCGGTTTAGATGACCGTCTAACAGTAACCCTCACAAAAGTGAGGAGCCCAATATAAAAAAATGTATAACCCTCTTACTTTTGTCAAAGTAAATGTTATATGTCAACCAAATTTGACTATACAAATAACATTTTTTGTTTCCTTCATTGCACAAATAGCATTATTCCACAAAAATTTGGTTGAATGGTATATTTCAATGACCCATATTTTGTTTTGACCCATATTTTGGGATTTCATTATCCCTGAAATCACACATCTGTCATTACCCTACATTACTTTTGAGATCTACATAGATTAAAAAGTAGAGCATTATGTATAGAAGATTAGCAAAATAGTGACTTGACAATTTCGTGTCATTTTCTCCTTTGGCAAGGGGCGTTCATGTGTCCACTTTTAATTAAATCTGATTTTAATTTAAAATAAAAAATTCGATTTTAATTTATATCGAGTTTAAGTTTAGTTTTGGGTCACTTGGCCCAATTAGCATATATTATTATACTATGCATTTTATATTTTTATTTTCTTCCCATCCCATAACCCATGTCTATTTTGGTGTCTATTGTAGTTAAATCATGTCAACTTCGGTGTGTAGAAATCTATTGTAGTACACTTATTATTATTTTTTTTGTTATGTTCTACTAAAACTATGGAAGTTTGAATGGGAATGCTAAGATTATAAATTTTACGTCATTTTGTTATAGTGTTTGAAATTAATGAGTATTTAGTTAGGAAATATAATGTTTAGTTAACAATTTTTTCAATTTTATTTTTTAATGGATGCTATTTTTTATTTTGAAGTTTGAGATAATTTTGACCCGTTTTTTGCTCGATCCAAACCCAAGTTTTAAATCGGCCAAAAAATGATCGAATATATTGGGTTTAGTGTCGGGTCTAAGTCCTTAAAATTAGTTTGGTCTAAATATAAGGTCAAGTTAAGGTAAAGGCTAATATGACCCGACCCGACCCGATCCGACCCATCAAAGCCCCTACTCCAAACTATGGAAACTTTCACGAAAACTCTTCATAGGGAAAAGTGTCAACTTTTTTTTTTTGAGATACATTGGTGTGGCACTCGGTTGAATATGTGATCCCTTGTATAGTCAAGTCCCTTGCCACTACTCCACTCTTGTATACTTGGCTAAGTGCTAAATGTTCAAAGTGATTAGGTTAAGGAAGATTCCATCCGAGTTATTAGTTTTTTGATAAATATCAATAAGACTTACCACCAATCAGACATAAAAAAATAAAAAAATATTACCTAAAAGCATAAACATATGTACAATTTGTCTCATATTCAATTTCATTTAGCACGATTGCTTTTATTTTATAATAATTGATTATAAATTTATTTTATTTTTATGTTTATATTGCGTAAGAGTTAGATTTTTTGACTTAAAAAAATAAAAATAAAGTGTGTGTATATATATATATTATATTTATTCTCAACCCTCCTAGAATTAAAATCTTGGTTCTGCAGCTGCCCTTATTTATGATTAAAAAAAATGAACATTTCTACTTTATGTTGTTAAGAAAAAAAAAATACTATTTTAATAATGTAAGAGGATTTATATCGCGCTGTTTCTCCTTTATGTTCACTACATATCATACTAGTACTAGTATCTGCAATAAAAGCAACTGATATTGCACGACATGTGTGACAGGTCCAAGTAGTAGATGGAAGGATTGATTATTGTGGTAGCCCCACAAAATCGACATTTTATAATTGTTCTTATATCATTTACTCTCCTTTGACTTCATTTATTATCGCAGACACCGCAGTATATTATAAATTCATAAGATGCTGTTCATTTCCTTCTCTCAGAATGCAGACAATACATTTAAGTTTGTTACGTTCTACGTACCATAAGATAAAAAATAAAGTGGGAGCGGCTGGGTATGGCTTGATGGGGGCACAATGCACATGGTCTCCGGTTATTCATATATACTATGTCACTATAAATGTCCAATTTGAGAAAAATTTAGTTCTCGCATGTGTATTTTTGGTTTCTAAAATTAATTTGAAAAAAGATTCTCTAAAGTGAAACTATCACTTTAGAGAATAAAGTGAGAAATCTCACGTTTACCTCAATAAAATAAAATTTGATATTTATTTTTATTTTATTAATTTAATAGTGAGATTCTTACAATTTATTCTATCTTGTTGGATAAATAGACAAATAGTAAAATGGAAAAAATGACAGAGTATAAAATTAAAGTTTTTTTTTTGTATATAAGAAAAAATAAAGCTTAAGTTTTTTCTGCCCGTATATTTTCGGTCATTGGATTTTTTTTCTGGCCTAAGAAAATAATATATGTTCTAGGCCCAACAATACCCTCCCCCGAATTCGGACAAAGAGGATCGATAGTCTCATGTCAGCCCGAAAGAAATAAGGGCCAAAAAACCAAAAAGCCGTAAAGAAATTATTGATAGCCCTGCCCCCGCAGTAGTCTTGTGGGCTGAGTATAACTTTTCTTAAATAGCTTTGGTGGTTGCTTCCTTTCTTTTGGATGAATCGAAACAAGGCTAAAACCCAAAACGAGGGCAATCGAGCAACTAAGAATACAACGAGTCCACCCACCGAAAACAGAACCCGGCTTGCTGGCTCCAAGCCTCGTTAAAACCCTCTCGAGAAAATATAATGGGACAACAACAAAAGAAAGGTACTTTGCATTTGGTAGATAAGATGCATCACACTCAATTCTGTATATAAAAAATATGTAAGAATTGCTTTATGAAGAGAATATGGTGAAGCAGGAGTTGCAAGCAGTAGTTGTATGGAAAAGAAGTGATATTTAAGCTTCTTTTAATGCTGAAAAATAATTGCTCAGATGGGCAAGAAACATAAAGTAGTGGTTTTTGACTCTATTCAAACTCATTGGGAATAGACAACTTTTCTTGTAATTGAGAATAATAATTTGAACACAGTATCCGTATGATTACACATTTGCTGCTTGATAATATATTATATACTACCCATTTATATTACACAGTTCTAGAGAGTAAAATATGTAATATCGCCCAATCAAAAATTGTGATCTGACCTCCGACACAGTACAATACCACAATTTCAGGACCTAAGGTGACTTGGATTTCAATGTAAAAGTAGTGTTATCATCAACTAATCATTTTCTGACGAAAGAGACACCCTTATCCACGCTTGCTGCTAACTCTTTCTTGGCCTTTTCCAAACCCTCCCTGTTGAAATAAAAGTACATTAAGTCCAATGTTTCATTTTCTCCTATATGAAGTGAAAACAAATATTGTTTGCCAAAATATCAGCGACCGCTGCATACCTCTCATAGTCATTCAGAGGACCAAGAGGAAGAATTTCCTCAACCCCACCTCGGCCAAGTCGTACTTTTGATGCAAAGAATGGGAGTTCAGTCACCTATAAAGGACTTTGTTAGATCATAAGAAAAGTACTCACTCGAGCTTGGACTTTTGAATGGCACAATCAAGTGATCAACAACACAATATTGTGGCGAAAAAAGGATAGCAACTCTAAGATGCCCTTCACCAAAACAGCCTTTATATACCTGTGAATCAACATATGCGCATTCAATAATGCCAGCATCTCCTCTCAGTGCACGAAGGCATGCGCCCGCAAATTTAACAGCAGCATATGCCTGCACTTTATTACATATATGGTATTACATTTACAAGAAGCAAAATACTCAAGATGTTAATCACGGACATTATGCAAATGCTATGCAGCAAATATATAACTTGTAAAACAGAATTAATTGCATTAACTTTTTAGAGTAAAAATAAAATACTAACCATTGATAATGTTGCAGAACCTGCTCCAGCTTTCGCCTAGAGAAATTACAACATTGTGTAAATCAAAATCCCGATGTAAATATATATAGCATGAAATTAATGTCAAAAGGGTACAAACTGATACACTCCAGCAAGACAGATTAGCAATTACTTTCAAACTTAAATGAATTGTTGGAGTGGAAGTTTCCCTGCATATAGGAAAGCTTTCCTCGTAAAATAATCCCAGGAAAGCGCTTTGGTTAATTTATGGACTAGGGGCTTGGTGATATTGCCAATTATCAAGTCAAATAATAAAGGGTGGGGCAAAGTGCTTTTACATCTGTTCCCATTGGAAACTATTCATCTTATGCTTAAGCCAACCCACATTCAATTAGCCTCTAAACCTCTCTGACATAGTTGTTAGTGGTGCAGAGTTGCCCATCTGACCACCCCTTCTTCTACCTCTCACCTAAGTATCATTTTGGTCAAAATACTTATGACATTGATCAAGAACTCCACGGTTGATGGGGAAAGGACAGATAAGTAACAACTGAAATTTGGAATATTAGCAATTGGGATTGAAGTAAACAGGAAATTAAAAAACGGAGGTTTCACCTCAACAACTTCAGTTCCACCATTCTGTATCCGATCTGTCAGGTATGCTATTTCTCTTTGGGTAAAGGAGCTCGGAGGTTTAACCTGAACATTGGGTTACTTTGTCAGGTATGATTATAGTATTACATATTCAAATATTCTAAACGAGATACGGTAACAATTTTTAATTTCAAGTAGTTTGTACCATACCTGAGAAAGAAGAGGTAAAATTGTGATTCCTGCATGTCCCCCAACGACAGGGACGTCCACATCCCTCGGATCAAGACCCAGAACTTCAGCCTGCAGTTTAGCTCAACAGGTTAAAATGAGTTAATTCAAACTCAATAAATAGATTAATTGACAGAGGACCACATCAGAAAACAATATGTAGAGAGCCACAATCAAAGAAACTTGTTTTGATAGACATGGTATACAAATTTCAACAAGCAATGTCATAGAGTTCACAGAATATAGATGATTAAATGGAAGACAGTGCCAGTGTAAGTAGTTCAAAGAATGCTGATTAATCTACTTTAAAAATATACATTTCTTGCATTTTGAATATGGCATGAATGAGATAGCACAGCACCATTATATTATACATTTCTTTTAGGGGGGAAAAAAAACTTCAGTTAAATACTTGTATATCACAAAGAAGCATTCAGCTCAACTCATTCAAAGCCTCAATTCATCAATCACACTATCATAGTTCATTAGAATTTAGAAATAAGCCTCTCTTGTCAGAGCTTGAATTTTGCATCACAGATTTTTATTTTAGTTGAAGTTCAAAAACTCAATTCACAGTCCTAACTATTCACTATAAAGATGCGCAAGTACTAATTGCATCGAAGACTAAGTAGACGCAGCATGTACCACAAACGTATTGGCTCTAACAACATCAAGCATCGTCACTCCCAAAAGCTTCTTGGGATCATAAGTTGCTGCCCTCTTGAAAACCTCAGCGGCAATTGGGACGGTGGAGTTAACAGGATTGCTTATCACGTTGACAATGGCATTGGGACAACACTTGGCGATCGCTTCGCATAGTGTCTTAACAATTCCAGCATTTATATTGAAGAGATCATCCCTCGTCATCCCGGGTTTTCGGGGAACACCAGCAGGAATGATCACCAAGTCCATGCCGATGAGGGCATCCTCAAGCTGCTTCTGCCCCAAAAATCCCCTAACCTAAACAAGAGCCAACACAAAAGCGTTCGAGTAGTTGAAATTATCAATCGGTGAATGAATGAATGAATTGTGCCTAACTACTTTCTAACTGAACTAACAGAATACGTTTCCCAAAGTAAGGGAAAGGGAAAGGGAAATAGAGCTTACGACGGCGCCGGTGTCCATGTGGCTGACGTCAGCGGTGACGCCGGGGGTGTTGACGACGTCGTATAGGTGGAGGACGGAGACGAGTGGGTTCATCTTCATGAGCATGGAGAGAGGCTGTCCGATGCCCCCAGCGGCGCCAAGAACGGCGACTTTGAATCCCGGTGCTCCACCTTTGGATCGGCAGTGGGCGCGCGTCAGAGACGAAGAAGCATCGCTCTCAACCTGTTCCCAAGAAATAGAACCATGTTAGGTTGGTAAGTGGTATTCGGTCAACGGAAGAAGAGGAAGGGGGAGGAACCTTGAGATTGGGAGGGTGGATGTGGGAGGCGATTCTCGCGATTCGGTGGTTGCCATCGGAATTCCGATGCGTACTCATTCTTTCTTTTCTACAATTGATCGATTCAGAAGTCCTAGTTGCAGATTCCAATATCAATATGATCGCTATCTACTCTACACTCATATTATAATAAGCTTGCTTAAGCTTAGCGTATAGAGCTGGATTTGATCTCGCAAGCGAATTGGGAAGCATCTGGATGCAATGGGAGAAAAGATTACACCAAGGAGCAGCCCAATTGCTAGGAAACGGGGAAAGAACATAACCCCCAAGGAACCAGGTTAGCACCAAAGAATTGGGCTGGGCCTAAATAAAACCTTGTTGGGACAAAATTCGCCTTGAGAAAAACCTTGAAAAGACCCATATTTGAGTCCAAAAGCAATTTCAGTTTTTTTTTTTTTAAATTTTTCAAACAAGAATAACTGAAAATCAGTATTTTCTTTCTGCTCTATGCTCCTTTTCCCTCGGCGTAACACTAATCCAAGAATTAATGTTGATTTTAGTTTTTAAAATTGTGAGTATGAGTCACTTTATCCTTGAATTTTAAAAAATTATTTTTAAATTTTTTAAATTGTAATATTTATTAGTCTTTCATTTCATTATAATTATTATGTCGTTATATTTTAATTTACTTATTTATCCCCATAAATGAGATTGTGATAACAAAACTTCACCCTTCAATACTCAACTTTTTCTTCCTCTTCAGTACTAAAGGATTAAGTGATAAATTTTACTTGTTGAATTTAAATTTGAAGTCCGGTTGGTTCTTCATCGAGTATTATTATAAAGGAAAATGAGTATACATTTCTGCAAAGTTGATTAACATTTTAAGCTGATATAAATTAGTAACGAGTGTACAAAAGTACATAAGGAAAAAAAAAAAAAGAGAAAAAAAAGGGAAAATTAGAGTTGCTTTGCGGTTGCAGTGGATTTTGGCTGTAACTTGTGTGGTGTTTCAACTGCTGGATTGCTCGATGGCGTTTAAGTCACAACACCGTCACTTCATAGTCAAAGAAAATGGTTACACTTTTGTGCTAGCTAGCTAGATTGCATTACTTCCTGTCTTGCTCGAGATCGCACGTGCCAATAGTTTAAACATCATAATGACAAAAATTAAGAAGATGAAAGAACGGGTTACAACTTTGTTGATTAATTGCTCCAATCGATGATTTCTTCATTATTCCACGTCCCACACATAAAACAAGAAACTAAAATGTTTCCATGTTCCTGTAATCTCCGGTAAAACATGGTGAGCGTCAGAAGTTGCCTGCCTTTACCAGGTAATTGAAAATCTTAATTAGGTCTCATTCACACGTACGGGGATGTTCAAATGCAATTAGGATTGTGCACGTTTGTGATGCGAGTGAGCATCTGGATAAGCGCCTAAAGAGCTTAGTAATTAAAAGAATGAAAATAAAAAATTTATGTAAAAAAGAAATAAAAAACGACAAAGTATTCTGTTTCACGTGTCGGTCATATTTTGATTGTTTGCTTCTAAATTGAATGAAGTATGACAAAAATGTAATAATTAAGATAAAGTAATTTATGATGCCTTTGACGCGATTTTTGTGACACAAGACCGGCCAAAACCTGCAAATAAATCCGTCGGCATCAGGTTTTGTAGATGTGGGAATGGGACATCATATGATGATCATTTACAAAAATATAAGGTGAGCATTAACAACATTACAAGAGAATTATCCTTGTAGTACTATTTTATGGACATATTTCAAGAAGGGATAATTCTAAAATATATAATTGGGTCTCGTAATCTTATAATTGTAATATTCTTAAATTTGTATATTTAAATTGTCACCGTATTACTATTCTATTTTAAGAAATATATATTTTTATAACTATTAACTGAGAATAGGTATTAACCGGCGTCCGTGAAATATGAGATTGGTGCTTATGTACAATCAGATAGGAGAGTTGTTTTCATATAAAAATTTAGAAGATAGATAAATAGATATTATTGTTAATTATTATATATATTATATACGGGGAGGGGGGAGAAAAGGAGAGTTTTGTGTCTTACCAGAAATGGGGACAAAGCGTAAGTCGAAAAAGGCTCGTCACCGGCCGATAAACGCATTTGCTTTGCCGCATACAGGACAAATATGCTCTCTCTCTCTCTCTCTTATAAATCCCCATCTCTTTCACCTCTCTCTTTGTATCTACTTCTCTTCTCCTTTCTCATACACTTTCTCTTTGAGTTGTTCTACCCTAAGCTTTTTGAGAATTCAGAGAAAGGATATGAAGAGGAGGAAACTAACACTTCCATGGCCTCTTTACACCCTCACTTCTCATATATGCTTCTGTTTACAACAACCCTTTTTCGTTCTGTTCCTGAAGACGCAATCATCAACATCCCTTGTCTAGTGTGAAAACGTGGACTAGATTTGGAAGGTGAAGGATTGCAATGCAACTTTGATCTATCCAACTTTTTTTAATTTCTTTTAATTTGAATAAGACAGATTTATTGTTTACATAGGAAAAAGGAAAAAAGGAAAAAAAAAAAACACAGGCAGACAGGATGGAGCCAGGCAGGTAGTTTTAGTTTTATGGTTCCTTTATTATTATTATTATTATTTGTTTTTCAAAATTTGGTCGCAATTTCTTCCCTTACTTTTTTGTTCCTTTGAGAATCAAAAGGGGATGAGAATATATAGGAGCTTCTAAGTTCTATCTAACTCTTGGTCAATCAATGCTTCTGTCGGTCACACATATATCATCGGCAAAGAAGAAGGATTAATTTGTGCATCTATATGGGCTTTCCAGTGATACTGTGGCAATGATAAATCGATAATCGTCCTACTTGCTTCGGCTTGCTGCTTTCCTTTTATTTAGATTCAAATCATTCTTGATCTTGTTTTATGATCATTTTGAATCTTGTACTCTGATTAGTTACTGCGAAAGACTAATTGGCTAGTAATTGTAATTTAATTAGAGCAGACCTATAATGTAATTTCTCATTAGTTGGATCTTAATTCAGTTCTGCTACACGTGCATCCATTTTTGATACACCATACACACACGGTGGGTATCATAAAATAACCACCCACCACACTCTCACTCTCACTCACTCGCATGTCAAAAATACGCGTATCTCAAAACCTTCCCAATTCCACTTTCTTCCGTTTTCTCTCTTTACTCTCGTCGCTCTTATATCTCGTCACTCTCATCCTTTGTTCTCTCTTCACTCTCCTGTCATCTCTCGTTGCTCTCTTCACTCTCGTTTCTCTTTTGCAACTCATTGTGCTCTCTTCACTCTCGTACCCATATAAAAGATTGTGCACTCAAATCACATATATCAGATTGTGCAAAATACTTAACTGTAGGTTAAGTTTTATGCAAATCTATAAAGTTTTGTGCATGTGAACTAATATTTATAAAGTTTGTCCATTAAATATGTATAAATTTTGTAAACCTATTTATGTTTGAGCAAAATCACAATGTTGTAAATAATCACGTAATGTTTGTACGCTGGCACTAATAATGTTTGTGCACACAGTCATATAAAGTTTGTGTACTCCAATCAGATATCATATTCTGCAAAAATACTTAACTATATGTTCTGATGGTTGTGGTGGTGGATTGATATCGCTCTGTGGTGGTTATGACGGATTTTGTAGCTTAGAACAGATTGTTTAAAAGGTTCGTTTGTGATTTCGTGGAGAAAATCATGTTGGGGTGCGTTTCATTGTGTATGTATTTAGGGTATACACATAGCGTTTCTAATCTTAATTAGTGTTTGATTGCTGGACCAAACATCCCCAGTGAAATAAAACAATACCGTTAAATTTCATTAATACATACTTCCACGGGTATATTTATGGTTCAAATTGTAGTTTGTTTGGTACCAAATTCAAAGTAAAAAATATGCTTCCTTCTAGTTAACTGTTTGCAAGTGCAGTAAGGTTTGAGTCATTTGACGATGAACTGGGCATACATCTACACTCAAGTTTAATCTGTATCCACGTCAACTACGAAGGGATACATTGTCTATTGGCTACAATAATAACAAATCAGTCAAAGATAACTTACGTAAAGAAATGATTCACATGTTAGAAGGACACGAGTTCGATTTATATGGTCAATGTAAAGGAAAAATAAATAAATAAATAAATAAATAATAAGAAATCAAATGCTATGCTTGAATCATCCATTTCTAATCCTAACGTATATAGGTGAAACTTATAAAAGATGTAAGATTTAAACAAAGATTTCTAGAACTGAAAATCACACCTTACAAGAAAAAGTAAAGAATCAATAAAGTAAAACTCATACACATATTTACACTTTATCAATCCATGATAAAACTCAAAATGTGTAATGTGAAATCTGATCTGTAGAGAAGTTGACACAAATATTATTAGGAAATCTAAATCAAATCAAATTAAAATTGAAAATAGATCCAAAAAATAAAAAATTGAACAAAATCAAAATGAATCACTTTGAATTTATTATTATTTTATGAAAAAATAATCGATTCGTTATTTAATTTTAATTTTGAAGTTCAATCGAATCTAATGAAATCAATTGTATATTGTGTGTGTATATATATAGGTAATATTTTGTATTTCCCATCATTTGTTAATTTTTTTAGTTTAATCAATAATTTTGAGTCTATATTTGATTTATGTTCAAATCTTTTATCATTTACTTAACTTTTTAGCATTCAAATAATTAATTTAAATTTTATAATTGTATAATTTTATAAAAATATTAATATATAATTTAATTTAATAAATTCAAAAGTTACTTTTATATTTTACAAAAAAAAAAATCAAATGATTTGGTTTTATTTTATTTTATTTTTCATTGAATATATTCAGACTAAATCGAACTAAATCGAAATAAAAATTTACTGTTAAAACTAGTTGAATTTTTGTCTCAAAATCAAACCAAACCGACCAAACTCCCCTAGATATTATAGATATGTTTTCATTTTGGCCTATTATAGTGGTCCATCGATATTCCAACATATCTTGAATGTTTTACCTTTGAAATGATCAGCATCATCTCCACATTTTTAAACCTCTCATGTACATCTTGAATGAAGGTAAATCATCATACTAAATATGAAAACTTTTAAAACTGAAATGAAACACTACTTATTCGTATACCGATTTTCTTTATAAACTTATTTTATATTGAAAAACGAATCTTTAAGTACTTCTCATTTCTTTAATGGTGATATGTATATCAGTATATGCATAGGATAGTATGTGCTACTGTAGAGTCAAAAAGTGCGGCAGTTCTGTCTTTTAATAATAAACTTTAGTTTTCGAGATACTCTAGTGTTGCTTATAATATGTTCATGATAAAGAAGACGAAAATTAAACCCTAAAAATAATTATTTTTTTGGCACTTTACTGAAAATAATTAATGACCATGCTTTGTTGTTTATCTACACTGAATTACGTCATTGCAGTTCATTTATTTTCTGTTTTTATCCCTACAAAATGTCGCACTCAAGTAAGCAAACAGCTTTCAGTATTTCATTAATAATCTAAACAATGATGAATCTACTGACTTAATATTGTTTCAAAATAATACAAATATTGAAGATTTTTCTGCATGGGATTGAAAACAAGTCATTAAAAGGATGGTTATTAAATTCTCAATTTAATTCGTAAATTCTTATGAATTTATGATTTCATTACACTAAACGAGTTAACACTCATGTAAACTCTTTTTTGGTAAACTCGTACGAGTTTAACTAAACTCTCAATTTTACTAGCGAGTTTACGAGTTAAAATCTACCTACGAGTTTACGAATTTAATTCAAAATGTATAAATTTGGTAACTTTTTAGATACTTAGTTGACTTTGTGCGTGTTAGACAATATGTATTAAGTTTATTAAGCCGATTTTACATATTTATTATAATTGAGTTATGTTTTTCATTTATTTTATTTTAAAGTTAGCATTATTCAATGTCAATTATAAATACAAATTTTAATCATATTTATTTCTCAATTATATTACTTATAACATATTTTTTAAATATGTAAACTCTTACGAGTTTACGATTTAAGTTTGTTGAGTCTTCTCGAGTTTACTTAAACTCTCAAGTTTACTTAAACTCTCGAATTTGATAACATTGATTAAAAGTCAAAACGGACGGCGGCGCTACTGGTTTTATGGCTCCCCCACAAGTCTAGAAAATTTCAAGTGCTGAAATAGCATTTCAATTTGGAATGATTGAGATTGACTACGGAGTCCAATCCTATGACTTATTTACAATAAAGCTTCCTAATCTTTCTTAACCAAGTAAAAAAAAGGTAGTACCTTGCACAGAAGATTAGTATTTAGTAAGCCTTCTTTTGTCGGTTCAATTTGGTTTTATACGTGGCGATTTTTTAGTTACACTTCGCGTAAATATTTTATGATATTTAACACAATTAAACNAAATATTGAAGATTTTTCTGCATGGGATTGAAAACAAGTCATTAAAAGGATGGTTATTAAATTCTCAATTTAATTCGTAAATTCTTATGAATTTATGATTTCATTACACTAAACGAGTTAACACTCATGTAAACTCTTTTTTGGTAAACTCGTACGAGTTTAACTAAACTCTCAATTTTACTAGCGAGTTTACGAGTTAAAATCTACCTACGAGTTTACGAATTTAATTCAAAATGTATAAATTTGGTAACTTTTTAGATACTTAGTTGACTTTGTGCGTGTTAGACAATATGTATTAAGTTTATTAAGCCGATTTTACATATTTATTATAATTGAGTTATGTTTTTCATTTATTTTATTTTAAAGTTAGCATTATTCAATGTCAATTATAAATACAAATTTTAATCATATTTATTTCTCAATTATATTACTTATAACATATTTTTTAAATATGTAAACTCTTACGAGTTTACGATTTAAGTTTGTTGAGTCTTCTCGAGTTTACTTAAACTCTCAAGTTTACTTAAACTCTCGAATTTGATAACATTGATTAAAAGTCAAAACGGACGGCGGCGCTACTGGTTTTATGGCTCCCCCACAAGTCTAGAAAATTTCAAGTGCTGAAATAGCATTTCAATTTGGAATGATTGAGATTGACTACGGAGTCCAATCCTATGACTTATTTACAATAAAGCTTCCTAATCTTTCTTAACCAAGTAAAAAAAAGGTAGTACCTTGCACAGAAGATTAGTATTTAGTAAGCCTTCTTTTGTCGGTTCAATTTGGTTTTATACGTGGCGATTTTTTAGTTACACTTCGCGTAAATATTTTATGATATTTAACACAATTAAACTTCGTCTATGTTAGGTTTGATATAATTATAAAAAAAATTATTAATTAAATTATTAAAAAATATGAATTTATAGACTATTTGAATTTATGACACACTCTCTATAAATATTATATTAAAAAATATTAATTTATTATATTAAATCATATAATTCATCAATAGATTCTATTAAATTATGAAATAATAACAAAAATTAATAAATTTAATTATAAAAATTATAAAAAATAGATAAATTAAGTATCATGAGAATAGTTAAAAAATTACCGTTATATAAATGTGGCAACAGGGAATGTTAATGGCCTGTAGCTTTGGACATATTACTAATTCGTCCCTTTCTCTTTTGATTAGAATTTAATTGCTTGATTAGCAAATGTAACGGTATGCTTGCAAATTGCAAGGTGCGGCTCGAAACCATTAACGAGAAGTCCATGACACTATGATTAGAGCCACGAAACCGCTGCTAGCTCCACGATGCGTAAGGATAGAGTTGTCATTTTCTTGCGTCAATTCAATGCCCCAATGATGTAATATCCAGACCCACACAACCTATGGTTTTGGTAACTTGCAACAGAAACACACATTAAGTTCTAGCTACGAGGTCATGGCACTGAAAATACTCAGCAGGACAACCGTGGAGTCAACAAGAGCATTTATTATGCGTTTTACTATTCCATAGAATGCTCTATTTGCTGCCCAGAGAAATACTCAGGAGTGTTATATGAATATTATTAATTATTAATTTAAATTTAAAAGATTTAAAAAATATACCACAAGTTAAGATTAATGGTTAATAATATTTATGGAAAATGCGTTAAATGTATTTTGTTAACATGTACATATTTTTTTGCAACCAAAGGATCATCCATTGATGCTTGCTTGGACTAGTTTCATGGTTGTTTCAACGAGTTAACCCTTTATCTGTCGCATTTTGTCGTTGTCTTCCACATATTGAATGAGGATTCGCTACATCATTACTATCATGTCTAGATTAATTTAATAGTTAATACTTGTTTGGTCCCTAAAGTTTATACATGTCCCTCAACTTAAAAAAGTGACAGGTTAGTTGGTAAACTTTACAAAAATGTTTGACTCGTTAATCCTTATCTTATGTTCTAAGAAGAAATAATTAAATTATTGAGGGACTACTTAGAATAATGTTATGAATGTTCAGAGATTATTTAAAAAAATTAATGATTAACCTGTTGAGAGACCAACTACGATAACAATATAAAGTCTAGGAGACAAAAAGGTATTGATCTTAATTTAATTGATGCTAAACCTTATTATAATTAGAACTATTAATAGCGTCAAGCGGAATGGCAATACGAACAAAGGGTTCATTAGAACTAATTGTTTTATGTAAAATGACCCTCGGGAACATTTTATAGGTAGGAAACAGCTCTTGTCCTCTACCAAACAGCTGATTCTTCACGACGACGCAGAGTATGAGCTACTGATTCCTCTCCCAAGCATTAACTCCCTCGTTGTTTTTAATACAGTACCACTATTTTCAAATCTAAAATGGATACTATAATGTACCCGAAGAAAAATGGTTGGAAATTGAATTAGCACACCAACGACTTTGGCACTAATTTATTCAACCCCTTTGGATCCATTATTATTAGCGTAAATTACACCAATTTTTTTGAGTATCAACTTGCAAACTAGTAAAAATAAGTATAATATTGATAAATTGTAGGAAATTTTAATGTAATTTAGTCTAATTATTATGTCCATTACTATTGTTATGCGCTATAAAGGTTAGAATATTTTTGAACCATTTTTTATGCCTCTCGTTATAACATGAACTTTTCTTAGAGGGTCAAATATATTCTTAATGTTTGATCATACAATTTTTCAAATAGTAAATTTGATTGCATTTCTGATAGTCGCAAGTTTTTTTTCACTTTGTTAGTAATAGACACAGGTGATGGGCGGAATAAGTTCAATATCTCAACTTTAGAACTGGAATAATTTGAAATCTGAGACCAAGACAATGATGTTCTTATTTGTTATACAGTAATACTTTCTCACTTTACTGAAAATAGAAAATTAGACCTCTTTTTAATTGTGTTCCTATCTCTTCCCACAGAAGGAGCATCCAAGAAGAGGAAAGAGCATAAGTTCCCAATTTAAATTGACACACACCAAAACTGGGTTGACATGTTCTCCATCTCTTTATCACGCATCAATTCATAGCTGGTGGTAAGTGCAATCCAGTAGAAAGCGATCCCAAGAATGATTCTACTTCTAGAAGTAATGCCTCTCGCATTAGACCCTCTCTCTGCCTCTGCCCTATGCAGTGTTCCTGGGTTGGCATGAATGCATGATGCTTTTTCCCCCCTTTCACAAGATGCCAAACGCTAATCACGTTCCCCTCCCTGCCATTAATATCTCCTACCAAATTAGCCAATTGCTCCATCAATTCACTGAATAGTGAACAACTCTCCCTTCTCTCCCACACGATCCCAAAAAAAGATGAAGCCTTTTAGACTTCTATTTTTACTTTACATCAATTAAGAAAAAACCCTCTGGAAAAATTCCACATCACCCATGTCTCCCTCAAACTTGTCCCCATCTCCAAATCTCCATGCATGAATCGGTAGCAGATTAGAATACAATACCAAATCAGAGAGGCAGTGACTGGGTCCCATACAAACACCTTCAAAATTTGAGCATTCTACCACCAAAGCTACCATCTTTATACTGAAGTGAAAGAAGATGCCGCAACCCATTTTCAACCCTTTGCCAATTTTCCTGCTATCTTCTCTTCTACTGTGCTCATTTTGTTTATCTCAAAGGGTGTCTCTCGCGAGAGACTCACAAATCCTGCTTCATGTGAAGAACACCCAGCTTCGAGACGAAAACAACAGCCTCAAAAACTGGTCCCCAAACACTCCCCAAAATCCTTGTACCTGGGCAGCCATTACCTGCGACTCAAGGAACCAATTGGTTATCTCAATCGACCTCTCCGAAACCGGCGTCTCCGGCGGCTTCCCCTTCGATTTTTTCTGCATTCAGACCCTCAAAAGCCTCAACCTCGCCTCCAATTTTCTGGGCAGCTCTATCTCCCTTGAGTCGCTGGCACTCTGTTCCAACCTCCGCCACTTGAACCTCTCCGACAATGAATTCGTCGGCGGCTTGCCAGAATTCCCGCCGGGGTTTTCCGAACTGATGGAACTCGACCTCTCGAAGAACAACTTCACCGGAGACATTCCGGCGAGTTTGGGCCGGTTCCCACGACTGAAGGTTCTCGTTTTGTTAGGTAACCTTCTCAGCGGAACCGATCCTACCTTTATAGGAAACCTGAACGAGTTAACTCAGTTGGAACTCGCTTACAACCCGTTAAAGGCAGCACCTTTACCTTCACAGATAGGAAACCTTTCAAAACTGGAAACTCTGTTTTTGGCACAAGTGAACCTCATAGGTGAAATACCATACTCCATTGGTAACCTCCAATCTCTCAAGAACTTGGATTTGTCTCAAAACTCTCTGTCAGGTAAGATCCCAAGCAGCATTTCAAGCTTGAAGAATGTGGAAGAGATAGAGCTACACCAAAACCAGCTTTCTGGTGAAGTGCCGCAATGCATAGGAAACCTCACAAGTTTGGTTTTCTTGGATCTCTCTCAGAATGGTTTCACGGGAACACTGCCAGAAGCAGTGGCCGCATTGCATCTCTATTATCTTAACTTGAACGATAACCTCCTCCGTGGAGAAATCCCGACGAGTTTGGCTTCGAACCCGAATTTGCAGCAGCTGAAACTCTTCAACAACAGCTTCACCGGGAAAATTCCCGAAGAATTGGGAAGAAACTCTGGTTTAGTTGAATTCGATGTCTCAACCAATGACTTCACTGGGGAATTGCCAGAGCACCTTTGCGAGAGAAACAAGCTTCAACGGCTTGTCCCCTTTACGAACCGGATTTCTGGAACGCTACCGGATCAATACAACGAGTGTGTTTTCCTTTAATACGTGAGGATCCAGAACAACCAACTCTCTGGCAATGTGCCACCAGAGTTTTGGAGCCTTCAGGGGCTACAGTTTCTCGAAATGGACAACAACAGGTTCGAAGGCTCTGTCTCTGCTTCAATCTCGGGCGCCAGGGGACTCACCGCGCTTCTTTTATCCGGTAGCCGGTTCTCCGGTCAGTTTCCATCGGGAATCTGCGTGCTTGATCAGCTTGTGAAGATTGACATCAGCAAGAACTGATTCTCCGGTGAAGTTCCCAGTTGCATAACCAATTTGAGGAAGTTGCAAAATCTCAGGATGCAGGACAACGCTTTCACCGACAAGATTCCCGGAAATGCGAGCTCGTGGACCGAGTTAACGGAGTTGAACTTGTCACACAACCGATTCTCCAGTTCGATCTTGCCGAAACTCGGCGATCTGCCGGAATTAACTTCCCTAGACCTCGCCGAGAATTCGCTAACTGGGAGATTCCGACGAAGCTAACAAACCTCAAGCTGAACTAGTTCAACCTCTCTGGCAACAGTCTGCAAGGGGAAGTGCCTTCGGGATTCAACCGCCAAGTGTACTTGTCGGGTCTAGCGGGAAACCTGGGTCTCTGCAGCCCAACCATGAAGCCCCTGCCTCCTTGTTCAAAACACAGACCCTTCTCTTTCATCACCATTGTCGTTTTATCTTCTTACATTGTGCTTCTTCTAATGTCTCTATTTTGGTTCTTCAATAGCAACAAGTCGCTTCCTTTTTATGGCAACAAGTCAAAGCGCCTCTTCAAGACCACAACTTTCCAAAGAATTGGTTTCAATGAAGAAGACATACTCCCATTTTTAACCGTTGAGAATGTAATTGGATAGGGTAGTTCGGGTCGGGTCTACTGGGTGAAGCTTCTCAAGACAGGGCTGGGGAGGATTAGGATTAGGAACAGGAACACAAAAGCAACAAGCGACTGAATCGATTTTCAGGTCTGAGATTGAGACTTAGGGTTCAATTCGGCATGCTAACATAGTGAAGCTATTATTCAGTTGCAGTGGTGATGAGTTCAGGGTATTGGTGTATGAGTACGTGGAGAATGGGAGCTTAGGTGATGTTTTGCATGGGGACAAGTGTTCGGAGTTGATGGATTGGTCCAAGAGGTTTGGAATTGCTGTGGGTGCGACTCAGGGTTTGGCTTACTTGCATCATGATTGCGTGCCTGCTATAATTCATAGGGACGTGAAGAGTAATAACATATTGGTTGATTGTGAGTTTAGGCCTCGTTTGGCTGATTTTGGGCTGGCTAAGACCTTGCAGTGTGAGGGAGATGGTGCTGGTGCCGGTGCTATATCCAGGGTTGCTGGTTCACATGGTTACATTGCTCCAGGTTAGTAGTTCTAAGCTCTGAGATTTAGATTTAAAAGAATAGCAATAAGATGAGATCATTCACTATTTGAAGCGTTGAAATTCATAGTAACGTTGAGAGATATTGAACTAAAGAGACCCGATAAATGAGATCATATAATTACTCAAAGCAAAGTAATGGTTGATATAGTATGTAGATTCCCCAAATTTTTGTTCATTTCTTAAGGAGAAGAATCTGTAACTCAAGATATTTGAGATGAGTGTCAATTTGAGTACAGGTCCAAAGTTTTAAGTAACTTTATGATGATTGTCTTCTTGTTTTTGGGAAAATTTGTTACTAATGTGTACCTAATTGATCAACTTGCAGAGTATGCTTATACGCTGAAGGTAACCGAGAAGAGTGATTTCTATAGCTTTGGCGTGGTTTTGATGGAACTGATCACCGGCAAGAGGCCAAATGACCCTTCCTTTGGTGAGAGCAAGGACATATTGAAGTGGGTCACTGAGACTGGTTTGTTATCATCTCCTGAAGGAGAAAGTGGCAATGTTGGAGGAGGGAATGACTGTATTTTGAATAAGATTGTAGACCCACGATTGAACACAGCCACTTGTGATTATGAAGAGGTTGAGAAGGTTTTAAATGTGGCCCTACTTTGCACCTCAGCATTTCCCATTAATAGACCTTCAATGAGAAGGGTGGTTGAATTGCTCAAGCACAATAAACTGGCTCTTCCCAAATCATGATGGTGGTGGATTGAAAATTTTGTATTGTAGTAGTGGTAGGAACCATATCAAAGCTATTGATGGCTTTGTATGCAGGGAAACTTACATACAAGAAACTTTTGAACATATACTAATTTATTGTTAAGGACTTGAATTGCTAATTATGAGTGATTATTGTTACTTAATTGCATGTAAATTTCCCTTGTACTTATGATGCCTCTTAATTTATGTCTTGATTAAAAGCAGGAAGTATCTTAATTCTTAAATCGGATGAGTTTTTTATCTTCAAAAGTAAAAAAAGAAAAGAAAAAACAACTTAGGTAAAAGTATAGGTAAAAGTAAGGATGAATCTTTTTTCCTTTATCTTTTATGTTGCTTGGCTTTCAAGAAAAAATGAGATTCCACGATAAAAAAAGCTACAGTTGTTGAGACTTGAAGGCAAGTAGGTATTATTGGTGATGGTCCATCCACTGGGGATTTTACAAATGAGACTGATGAATCATGCACCTTGTGAAGGATGATGTGGCATCCATCTGAAAAGCACTAGTACTAGCATGTGAAATGTAGATAGTACATCTCTTGTTGTTCATTACACTATCTAGCCGCCCAATATAAAAAGAGACCGGACCAGTTAAAATTTAAATCCCCAGCGACCCACTATTTTGTCTTTTTTCATCTGAGACCCTCTTTCCCTCCTTCTGCATAAGAAACCTTGTGACCCAGACAGAGTAACCAGAGGTGTCTTAATAAACGCTAACCTCTTTCTCTGCTATTTTTTCTTCTTCTTCTCCCTTCGATTTCGTTCATCTTTGTCTCAATTCAACAGCGAAAATGAGAGAGTGCATTTTGATCCACATTGGTCAAGCCGGCATTCAGGTCAGAAATGCTTGTTGGGAGCTTTATTACCTCGAGCATGGCATTCAGGTAAGTTCTATCGCCAAATCTCAACAGATCTGCTCTTTCCCTCCGCAACTTCACTAACATTTCTACATTGCATTTCAATTTTGTGTCCTTTGGTTCTTGTAAAACCATAATATTAACATGTGTTAGGTTTTACTTTCACGGTATTGGGTGAATCTTCAAGATTGCAGTCAATTGTGTTTGTGTCTCTTCCATCTAGATCACTTAGATAAAATCTTGGACTCAGATTCAAGAGATCAAAACTGTATTCAAGAGATCAGAACTGTCTTTCATTTGGTCGTGAATATAACTAGTTTCAGTGTAGAGTGTATTTTTTTTTTTTTCGTTCTTGAATAATGCATTTATCAATGTTGTCTCGCTAGATCTTAGATCGATTTGGTTCAGGGTGATATATGTGAAGTTGAGTGTCTTGATTNATGGCGGATTGGTAAAGGGCACTAAATGGGATTCAGCAAATTGGTAAAGAGATAACATACATAGCTTATAAATTGGATACAACTTTATAACAACACTCACAATGACTAAAGTTTCCAAAGTGTTGCATACAAACTTGAAGTAAATTAAGCAGAAAAAAATCCAATCTTTTACAAATCATCATGTCAATACCTCTTTTTATTTCAATTTTTTAATTTCCCTTCTATTTCTTTTATAAAAATTAGCATGCCGGTAATTTTTCCTCATTTATTGATGATGTGCATCAACAATATTCACATCCACCATCAAATGTAACTGTTCAACAACAAATTCAACAATCCAAAATAAAACATGCAGCTGAAATTAAACATTGCATCATTTGATTTGTTGTCGTTCAACTATACTATGTAACTATATTAGATTAGTTTAGTTAAGTTAACATTTTGCATGAATTTTTGTTAACCTTAAAGTTAAAACTTTGTGATCACATGGATTATGCACACACAGGAAAATCTCTGACGCATCTCGACAAACAGATAAGGTTAGAAATGTTTTGCTTTATTCTAAATTTACCATTATACTTCACCAATGATTGTACGTGTTCATTTACAGTGACAAATTTAATAAAATGCTATTTATGTTTGTTTTTTCAACTCAGATCAGGCTTGCGACTATTAAAAGATTTAACCCAAGATTACTTTGTCAAGATGAAAATTGCAAGCCATTGTATACGCACCAACATCTCTATATGTTGTTGTTAGATATAACTATTATATATATTACTTATGTTTATTTACCTGGTATTGTACTAAGAAGTTTATATATAAATACGATAATATTTAAACTTCATTATGCAATCTAATAGTCATTTTAATTCATGTTGTGATCTATTCATTATTGATAGTAAATTTTTTACAACATTATTAAAGTGAATTAAACTAAATAGTACAATAATCAGCATCCCTATATTTTACCAAGTTTTATATACTCGCCGCGCATCGCGCGGGTATAGATTCTAGTAA
>QANU01015964.1:1563957-1576058 GCA_003254905.1 Nissolia schottii
AAAAAAAAAAAAAAAGCGGTAGAAACTGGTTCGGGCAGTGAGGGCGGGATTGAGGAAAACACGCGATTCTTGATCGTATCGTCTCCTGTGCCATTTTTACAGCCTCCCTCACACCTAATGCGTGTGTCCCTCCCACTCCTCTTCTCTTCTCTTCTGTTGTAACCCTATGGAAAAGAGAAACAGGCATCTCCTACTCGCTTCCGCTTGTGATCAACAATCTCAGACAATTCAACCGCAGGTACCGCACTCTCTTGTCTTATTCTTTATGAAAATGGAAAAAAAAAAAAAAAGTTTTCTTTTTTCTTGCAAAAAAAAAAACCTAGCTTTGTAAAGTTTTTATTTTTCCATTTTCACTGTCTCTTTCTTGTTCCTTCTGACTTAATTTTTTATGTTACCACCTCCACAGAATAAAAGTCAGTACATGGCTTTACCTACGACCATTATTTGACTTGCTGAATATTACGTATTTTAATTCGATATCAGAGAAACAAAAATTCATTTCACTACTTCGAATATCTTATCTCGGAGGGTTCTGATCGTGTTTTATTTGGTATCATAGATTCAGAAAATCATAGAAGAAGCTTATGTATTGCAACTTGCATTGTAGTGTGTTAAAAAAAAAAAACCCTTTTTTCTTCAGTTTGCTAAGATGATTGTATGATTGATGATGATTAACAGAGAAAGCAAGAGAAAACACTACCAGAAATTGCGCCTAAACCAAATCAGCAACAGCAGACCCCAATTGTGCAGTGGCCTTGCACTCCCCAAAGTGCTACAGAACAGTTCATGGCAGTGTCCATGGCCACCCAAGCAGCATCACCACCTGGCCTCTTAAATCAGTGGCCATCACCACCCTTTTGGCACCCTCAATGGCCTGCTGGTGTTGTCCCATTTGTTACAGGACCAAATTCTTCTCCTATTGTACAAGGAGGAACCTCCTCAACAACACAGACCCAAATTCCCAATATGTGTTACCCTTTTGGATACACATTTCCTGGTAAAGTATTCAACTTTGGTCTTCATATCACATGGTCATGGCTCATGCATTCTCCCACATGATCTTTAGTAGTACGGGAGTTGCAGTTCTTTTTCTAATTTCTGTTTTGGATTGTAATGAGTATATTTGAATTGAATAAACATGTTTTTGAACATGTCTCTTGGTGCAGTTTGGGGAAGTTTTTATATTATGCTATGGTTGAGATCTTGTTTACAGGTCCTTGTGATCCATCCTCTTGGTTGGGTCTGATGCAGCAATTACAACATCCCTATTTTTATCATTTTCCTGGGGCACTTGGCTTTTCTTCGGCAACTCCTCCAATGCTTGGCTGCTCGGCTTCTGGAGAGCAGTCTCCCCAAAGTGGAATCATCATACCGACTGCGAAACTTTCTCCAGAGCACCAGAAACTTTGGGAAGCTCAGGTGAGAATGTCTTTCTTTCCCCTGCTCTTGCCAATGCCTAAATTGTGCTTAATAATATGAACAATTTTTTTTTTTTTCCTCGTTGCAGTCAGAAGAGAATGCTCGGCTGCATAGTGTGATAAGTAAATTGCAAGCTGAACTTTCCGATTACAAGGATCGTCTCACAAAACTTGAAGAATCTTCATCACTCAAACGGAAAGTGAAAGCTCCCCCTAATGTAGTTACTGGGACAACCCCTTTAGGAACAGGACAGCCAAGAAAGAGAGGGAGGCCTAGGAAGACATTGGCTAATTCAGTGGATGCATTGCAAGCATTTCTTCCTCAAGCTCAAGTTGTAAAGCCTGCACCAAGTAAGCAGCATCCGTTTGACATTAAATCGCCCATCTTTGAGAAAGTTATCCTCAAAAAAGTGGACAGCAAAGAGATACCCAATTGCCCTCCTGCTACAGTGACACGGCAGCAAACAAATGAAAAGATCTTGAATGCCGTTACAGATGTGAGTGGCAACAACCTAATTAATCAAAGGAAATCATTGTTGTCAGGAGAAAGAGTTTATTTTGAAACGCTTCAAGATTTGAAAAACGCAACCTCTGGACTAGCACATGAAGTGACAATGACAGGCAGGAATATTTCAGCTAGACTAAATGGATACACTGGTAATGGGAATCATGGAGGTGCTTCTTGCATACCTTGTCAAAAATCTGCTAGGGAACTATTAGACGCGGCGCATAAAGGATTGTTCTGTAGTAGTTTTGTCCAACAAGAACAAGGAGAAAAGGTAGCAAGTGGTGAAAATGGTGCAAATGAAGAGGAATCTTCAGAGGACCTGGAAGATAATAATCTAGGATCAGGAGATGAAAATGAGGAAGAAATGGGAGATGGCACTAGCTCCTCTTTGTAAGAAATTGGCGTTCCAAAAGATGTAGGTGGGTGCATGGCAACGCAACTATCCCAAAGGGTCTGTGTCCCCCTCTTAACAATTTGGTGACAGTATTTTATTTTTACTAGTCTTTTGCATCATCTCTTTCCCTGACTATAGAATTTACTGGATTTATGGGACCTCACTTAGTATATCTTGCTAGCTTGGTGAAGGGTTAACCCAGAATTTTGGTAGGGAGCAGTAAGTAGTAGATTTGCCTTAACATTTTGCCATTTTAATCAAGTCATTCAGTGCATTTTGAGACATCAATAGATGCTATGACCAAAAAGAATAATGTGTTATTGTTTTTTATAGGATTTGGATTTCACTCTTTAGAGAGTAAAGTGATAGAGAGATTTCACCATTAAATCTAAAAGTAAGAATGAGTCTCAGTGTCTCACTACTACTTTATGGATCTAATGGTGAGATCTCTCACTTTACCCTCTAAAGTGAGAGATTTCACTTTAGAGAATCTTTGCCCGTATTTTATAAATACTATTTAAGAAAGTAGTTTTGCGAATTAGCACATACATACATCTTAGTAAGGATGGGGGTTGCTAACCCGAGGGTGTGATTGAGCGGAAATGACTCATTTGCTCTTAATCAAATGTTAGGGGTTCTCTAGCTTTGGAAGTGGATCAGCTTCAAATCCTTTACGGGTGCCTATAAGCTAGCGAAATGATTAGTCATCGGGTTTACACTGATGGATGTTCTGTTTGTGTAAAAAAAATATGGGAGCCACTCACACGAGATTTTTTTTGGGGTCATATCTTGAGCTCCTTGGGAGGCATTAAGTTTAACGCATAACACACAAGTATGTAGTTTAAAAAAGAGAAGCAAGTACAACTTAGATCTAGATCTTTATTTTTTTTTTTCTAACCAAAAAATGACCTTCAGCTTTTTGGGTAAAAAAAAAGGTATGTACAACATGGATCTAGGTCTTCATTTATTTGGGTCATGGATCTGAATCTTCTGAAATGTAGGCAAAACTGAGATTGAACTTTTAGTTGGTCTGGCCCTTCTTGATTTGGACCTACAACTGGTATATTGTCAATTTTATTTACAGGCCCAAACACATAAAAGGGAGTAAAACTAGTGTAAATTTCATATCCCTCTCTAACAAAGCAAGCAGGGTGCAGAGAGAGAGAAACGTAGTAAATCAAATTAATAAGATTTTGAAATAGAAAATAGATCTTTTCGTGTGAACATGGTAGATGATTTTGTCATGTGTATATTTTTATCGCAATTAAGATGCTTTAAAAAGATATAAAAATTAACAATAAAGATATTACACATGATAAAATTATGTTCAATTTTCATACGAAAAGTTTTACTCCCGTTTGCAATGTCATTTTCAGAAATATTAATTAAATACTACGTGAAAAAAAAATGCATACGTTGTAGTAGTGCATAACATCTGTGATCCGGACATTATTATTGTTATTTTTATTTATTAGGTGATCCGGACTTTATGGTGGGATATAGTATAAGTATATTAATTTGAAACGTAAGACTTTGTGCTGCAGATTACAAAGCAATGACCAGGGAAGTGTGGGGGCTGGGGAACCCATGTCATTATCAAAAATAATTAAGCCAACATGGATTTTGTTTTGAATATCATCCATTTCAGTAAGGATGCATGAATACACTCCAATCCTAATTGGTCTAGCTATGGAAATTCACAATAAGTCTATTTTATATCGATGGGGAGGGGAATCATTTATCATTTCATATCAAAAAGCCATGAATGGACATTATATTATATTATATGGGTAATAATCACAGCTCTAATCTCACTGTTTCACCTAAAAGATTGAATGTGCTGGTTTCAGAATAGAGACCTAATGAATTATTATGAAAATAGGCTAGAGGGGAACCTTATTTACATTTCACAGTCCACAATCACAGACAAAAAGAAAAGGGAATCCAATTAGAACAACATAATAAAGTCCAGAAATGCCAATGGAAGATTGGCACGTGAGTAAGTGGCAATATGCCTAAACCAAAACAACCCCCCTCCCAAAAACATTTTTTGTGGGACAAGTTAACATTTGTAGCTCATTTAAAAATTTTAATCTCAGAAGTTGAACTCATTTAACTCGCGAGTTAAAGTAGAAGAGAGGCAAGATATGATAGGATGGTTGACATTGAATAAAAGTTTTTTTAAAATAAAAATAAATAAATTAGCCAAATGTACGTAACTATAACCCATTAACCCTTTCTTACACTGGTACCATACTCGACAATAACTCAACTCAAGTCTCACAATTTCTTGTTTATTCCATCTCCAACTTTTTAAGTAACCAAAAACATTCTCCGAAAAATATTAGATGTTCTATTTTTTGTATTTGGACATCAATATTACTTTCAAAACAAACAACACAATTAGAAGACAAACACTTGTTTGACAAATATTTACAAATTGTTAATAAGACTAATATCTTGAAATAATACTTAAATCACTTACTTTAGCTTAAATATTTATTATTATTATTACTTTATCAATTTGTTAGCCAAACCGCCAACCTAACATATATTTCGTCTAAAAAATTGACTCCCCTCAACCCTGGCTCGTTTAAATATAGGTCGTTCATGGATTGACTCGGTTCTGCCCTCTTGTCATCCTTAATCCTATAGAGTAGAGATAGAAACGAGTAATGTTATTTGAACACATTTTTTTAGTGAATATTCAACATCCACGTTTACAAAAACATGTGTTAAGAGATATATAAAACTGTTCAATTGGCTCAACATAGTAGCTAAAATTTTAGGGAGTGGTAGTTTTAATATGACATGAGAGTTATTATGACTAAGAAATTTAGAGTTCAATATTTACTAATTTCCTTTATAAAAATTGTTTACGCTTTAAGTTAAAAAAGTTATTATGTGAAAGAGTATGTTAAGAGATATATAAAATGATTCAATTACATCTATCCATCAACTTATACTTTTAGAAAAAATAATTATTAATATTATGAGATCTACCATAACAAACAAAAGGTAAATATAGTAAACCTCATATTTTTTGTGAGTGTGGGTATTAAGTATTAAAAAAATAATATACAAATAACATTATGAATATATATATATATATATATATATATATATATATTTTGACACACATTAGACTATTCTATTAAAATATTTGAGATCTTATAAGAGATCTCTTAATATCAGTTACTTTATAGTCTGTACTTAAGAGTGGTCAAGACTGTAATTATAAGAATTTAATAAGTCAAAAGAAAAATCAAGAGAATTTAATTGTTTATTTTCATTAAGAGATATCATTAAAGACTTAAAAAGATTAAGAGAGTATGTTGAACGGAAAACGATCATCCTTCCTTAACCAAATATCAAGGTTCAATATGAAAGGATTAAAAAATTTACATTTTTTTGAACAATATTTTTAAATGAATAAGAGAGAATGTCAACTATTTACACTAATGTGATTGTGATTATAATTAATTACATTGTCTATATCTAAATTACGTTTTAGAAATATGTGTTTAGCATGCACATATAATGTAATGTAACTGAGAATTTATATTACTTTATTTGACATATAAAAGAAATTACATATATTAATTATTATTATTATTATTATTATTATTATTATTAACTGCGCATCTAATTCCTATAAAAGGTGAGTAGATAAAAATTAAATTTAATATATGTATATGTGAGTCAAACTCTGTTTTCTCACTCTAAGTCTATCTCTATCTCGGAAGATGCTACTTATTCGCAGCATCCGAAACAGAACCCAGCGATGACTTAGTGCTACGTCCGTAACGTAACGCAACCACTGAGATATATCGATCTCTTCCTCCACCCTCGCCGTAATCACAACCACATCAATCAGAATAATGGCCACCGTCGTCACCAACAACGACGGCGGTGCCAAAAAGCAGCCCAATTCGAAGCCCCCAAGGCCCAAACGCATATGCTTCTCCTTCGCCGCCTACGCCAACACCCTCATCGACCGCCTCAAATCCTCCAACGTTGCCGTCTCCGAGGGCCTCTCCGACGCCGAATTCTCCCGCCTCGAGTCCAAATTCGCCATCACCTTCCCGCCCGACCTCCGCGCCATCCTCCAGCACGGCCTCCCAGCCTCCCCTGGTTTCCCCAACTGGCGCTCCTCCTCCGCTCAGCAGCTCCATATCCTCCTCAACCTCCCCGCCTCCTCCATCCTCCGCCGGGTCTCCAAGACCCGATTCTGGCACCCTTCGTGGGGACCCGAACCCCATGACCCCACCCGGATCGTCGAAGCCGCGAGCCGGATATTGCGCGACGCGCCGATCCTCGTCCCGATTTACCGGCATTGCTATATCCCTTCGTCCCCCAACGCCGCCGGGAACCCGGTGTTTTACGTCGATCACGCCGGCGACGTAAAGTTGATGAGCTTTGACGTGGCCGGATTCTTCCGGACGGCGGAGTTTATATCGGAGGAGGAGGAGCCGGTTTGGGCGGCGAAGAATGCGAGGAGGATAGGGTTTTGGTCGGAGATGGCGGAGGAGGGAGACGGCGGCGGGGGGAAGAGGTGGTGGTGGAGAGGGGTGAAGGGGGAATTGGGCGGGTGCATGGAAGGGGCGGTGTGGAGGCTGAGGGAGGGAGGGTGGAGGGAGGACGAGATACGCGAGATGGTGATGGTGATGGACGGTGGAGATCAAACGGAGGAAGAAAAGGTCAGAGACAAAGAAGCGATGACGTGGCACGTGAGGGTGCTCTCTCTGGTGTTGCTGCGCGCGGGGTGGAGCAGGGAAGATGTGGTGGACTCGCTTGGTTTGGTTGGGGACGAAGGAAAGTCATGGTTGGAATTCCATCACGAAAAACACGGCATCTGCGTCGACATCAATGACAATGGGGGCTTCTTCTAATTCAATTGGTCCTCCTCAATCCTCATATATGGCTAGCTAGAATACAACCATTTTTTTACTTTTCTTTTCTTTTCTTTTCTTTTCTTTTAGGGAATGGCATTATAGAAGGATAAACAAATGATATTCAATTTTGGTAAACGGAATATCGGCCTGGGGTAACAGCAATTAGCACAATAGTGATAGCAGGACGTATTTATGGCTAGTTTTTGTGGACTCCGTTTATACACCTTGAAATAAAATTGAAATTCCTTCTTCTTCTACATGTAAAATGGAACCGAATCATAAGAATTTGCATGGAATATGACAATTGACAAAGGTCATGTGTGTTACACGTATTGTATTATAATGTGGGTGACGTATGCTTCGGCCTCGAGCTTACTGGACCACATTGGGGCATATGCATGTGTGCCAACATAAATTTGGGTGGAGCAAAAACACGATGCATCCTTATCTTATTTCTTTTGTTACGGCTTTTGTTCCTGGTGGCAATGAGAAATTCTTTTCGCTGAGAGACTATTAGGGAATATAAAGCGGGGGTGTTGAAATGGGGTTGTTGGGTCTGTTAGTTTTGTCCATTTGGCTACAAAACATCTTTTCAAACAGATGTACGAGAAAGTCACTTTTGTCTTGTGTTTCTAGAAAGGGGTTACGCGAACGAAGACTTGGGTAGAGACAAATAGATTATAAACCGTCCAAAGGAAAAAAAAAAATTGTGCCCGTTTTTGTTGACAAGTGGCAACTCATTTGAAATTGAAAATTAATTAACTCTTCAATCTACTTAAACTTTTATGAATAACATTTATCAATTTTTTTTCTTATTTATCTCTAAAAATATCTGTATTGGGCATAGCCCAAAGTTTGATAAATGGGTCTGAGCACCAGACAGAAGCACACTACAAGGATCTTAACGCAAAAATAACCCAAATAACATGGGTTCAAAAGGCAGGGTTGAATGATTATAAGAGAGTGATATCACACAAAGTGGATAAAGAGAAAGTCCGGAGGATCCCCTGAAGCTTGGGAGATCCCCCCATAATTGGAATAAATACTCCCCTAACCAATGAAGGGGGGAGAACCCTAACCTACTAGATTATAAAGGGATGGAAGCGAGGTCAGTCTGAGGTTTGTTCCAATTTTTCAAACTCACAAAAAACTCCTAACAAGTCCACACCCAGGTGCTCATGACTAGGAAGGAGATGATTGGAGAAGAAGGCACATTCGAGGCACGTGATCACATGGTTGCAAAATCACGAGACAGAACATTGGCACCCACTGTGGGGCCTAGTAAATAAACACCTACCCCACCATGGTTGACACACAAATCCAGAACCCCACAAATCCCCAGACCAGCCGAAACACGGCCAACAGAGGAAATCCCCATCAAAGACAAACTACGGAGGAAATGCAGAAAATTATAAAGGAACTCGAGGAACATAAGCGAAGGTTGGTAGATAGACTGGAACAGCTGAACAAAGAAAGGAAAGACAAGGATCAACATTCCAACAAGCCTGAGGAAAAACAATCATCCTATGAAATTACAGTTTTCGACCGAGTAGCCCTCGAGGATCTTCCCATTGATTCTAGCCATTTCGTCAACTACATCATGAAGGTATGTTTCCCTCATAACTTTCAATTGCTACTCACTTGAAACCATATGATGGTATGGGAGATCCTAATGTACACCTTCATATGTTTCAATCCATGATGCTGGTAAACGGTGTCACTGACTCAATGCGGCGCCGAACATTTCCTACATTTCTGGTGGACTCTGTCCTCTTGTGGTTCTCCACAATGCGAAAGAAATCTATGGACAACTTCGAGCATCTGAGTAGGATTTTCTTAATCCACTTCTCTTCCTCTAAGGTCTATCAGAAGACATCAAAATCCTTAGCTTTGGTGTGACAAGGACAAAATGAGTTCCTCTAGCGCGGTATGATTCAGTTGCGATGTAGATACCTGACCTCAGCCCAGAGGTCGAGCTCTACCAAATCAAGCAAGGGTTGAGGCTGGGTCCTTCCCTCAATAACCTCGCCGCCAATCGACCCTGCTCTATGGCCAAGTTCAGAGAACGAGTTGTAGGTTTCATAGATGTCGAGGAGCTCGAAGAAGCATCATGAATGGAAAGGTGAAAGGGGATAAAGCAAGTCACTAAAGGGGAAGGATAACTCAAGTGAAAGCGATAAGGTATTATGAGTACACCCTTTGAGTGCTAGTTCCAAGACAATCTTCAAAGAAGTAAATTTCATCAAGTCACTCGCGGGAGTAGGAAGACAACTCATTCCCGAAGATGCCGAGTTAAGCAAGTACTATAGCTACCACCACACATACAACCACACAACCGATGATTACAAAACCTTGCAGGATGAGATCGAGAAATATTTTTAGGAGGGAAGACTCCTTCAATACATTCTAAGAAGAGAAAGACCCTCAACCCCCTAGACGAAGGAGGCACCGAAGCTGGGATCAAGACGACGACTCGCGCTGGGCTAGGAGCAGAAGTTGCAGTCTGCAAAGAAGCAAGGATCTCCCTTAAAGTGGAAGAGAAGTGCCCCAAGAGGAGATCCGGGGTGTGATAAATCATATATCTGGAAGGTTCACAACTGGGGGAGATACAAGCTCAGCACAAAAATGCCATTTACGATTAGTGTAGCAGTGGACGTCAGACCTCCACCTAGAGCTAGGAGCCAAGGGCCCTTGATATCGTTTAGTGATGATTATTTTCAAGGCATAGACAAAAACCTCCATGAGTCCGTGGCAATAATAGTAGTGACAGGAAACTACATCATCAAAAAGGGAGTAGTAGACCAAGGGAGCTTGGTTGAGATCCTTTTCTTGACCACTTTCAAGAAAATGCAATTATCTGGGACTGCACTAAAGCCCTACAACGGCGACCTAGTACGATTTTCAGGCGAGAGGGTTTGATTCTGAGGTGTAATTACACTCAGGACTACCCTGGGCCAAGAAACAAAGATCATAATAGAAAGCTTGTAGTTCCTGGTCATAGACTGCGACAATTTGTACCATATGATCCTTGGAAGATTTACCCTACTTTCCTTCGATGCCATTGTGTCCACACCCCATCTAACCCTGAAGTTCCCTATGTTCATATCTGAGGTCAGGATAGTACAAGCCGACTAGAAGGAAGCCTGAATTTGCTACAATGCTCGCTTGAAGATTCGTACAGTTCCCGAGCCACATCAAGGGCAACTCCACGTAGTCAACACTGTAGATATCAAAAATGTTTATGACAACCAAGGCGTAAGAAGGACCCTGAAAGCAGGGTAGGAAACCCTTCCCCATCGTCGAAGCAAGATAATCGCCCCATAAGAAGGGTAACTAAGAAGGAAAGAAAAAATCCAGAGGAAACCACCCATGGGACTCGTAAGGAAGCTTGTGAAACAGGCCAAGGAGCCATATCAATAGTGGAAGCCCGTCAGAGTGCCCGGGTGGCATTCCCAGTAAGATACTAAGAATAGACGCCTTTTGACCATGCTAGTAGGTGTTCTCTTTGCTACTCCAATAATCATTCTAAACTGGCCAACATGAAGAGGTTTTAATGAGGCATAACTAGTATGGGTCGAGGATTGTTTAGCCTTGGTAGAAAGTTTTTACACATAAATTTTATTAATAAAATATCATTTTCAAGTGATAAGTAGCTTTGTTGTTTCAAAATAAAGCATTCATGCGCATGGGTGAGCACGCCCAACGGCCAAATAAAGGGACAAAGTCCTAAACCACTTAGTAAAGTGATAAGAGGTAAACACCTCGGTTCCAAAGAGCTAAAAAGCTCAAGAATCACGGAACCATCACCCAAGAGTAAAATTACCTATTTTAAAAGGCTAAGTAAAATAAAGTCAAGATTTTTATACCAAAAGGGGTTTTCCATTCATAGGCATCGAGGGCCTCGCCCTCATCAGCACTACCTGGGATTTGGCTAGTTAGTTTCACCATGGCACTGAGAAGATGAGAAGGCAAACTTACTTAGGAAAAGAAAAATCTCTGAACTGAGCAAGGTTGCAAAAATGCACGAGGGATGCTAGAAAGTATATCCGCACCCTTTCCTTGTTATTTAAACTTTTCCCATTTGGAGATCCTGCGCAAGATCGACGGTTATAAAGTAAAGCAACCTAGCAGACACAGCATCCACCACATGCGAGATCCACAGTTGAATTTTTTCCATTCCTCAAACATTCACCCGATTCTGCCATGTGCCCCCACCATCATTACAAGCCATTATGTCTCATAAATGTGCCTTGAAGGGCATCATGGGGAAAGGTACACAAACACCACACATCTTGTCATTGCAAATTCATGGGCTCAGATCCCAAAATCCAAAGAGCTCGGGTCCGGTTACAAAGAAGTATGCGGGTTCAAAAGGAAAGGCTGAACAATTACAAAAGGGCAATATTAGACGAAGTGGTCAAAGAGTTAGTTCAGAGGATCCCCTTATAATCGGAACAAATACCCCCCAAAACCAATGAAGAGGGAAAACCCTAACCTACTTGATTATAACTGCATGAGCACGTGGTTGGAAAATCATGAGACGAAACAATATCAAATATCAAATATCATTTATAAAAATAGATAAGTTGATAAGTAGAGTAATAGTTAGATTTCTGCATTACTCAATTTCAAAATATATCAAAAAATTATTTTTAAATAGACCAAAAAAAAATCCTAAATATTGCAAACCTATTTCTGCTAGAGCCACAAAAAAAAAGACTTCTAAATAAGAAACTTATGTAATAATAACAAGGGTTAATTAAGTTTTTCATCCCTGTAATTTGGGAAAGTTTGGTTTTGGTCCCTCTGTGTAAATTTTAGTCCCTGTAAAATTTGGCAATTTGGTTTTAGTCCCTGGGGTGGGGTGAGGGTTGACCGAGCTGACG
>QANU01015964.1:1576896-1618823 GCA_003254905.1 Nissolia schottii
TCAGCTCAGTCAACCCTCACCCCACCCCAGGGACTAAAACCAAATTGTCAAATTTTACATGGACTAAAATTTACACAGAGGGACCAAAACCAAACTTTCCCAAATTACAGGGATGAAAAACTTAATTAACCCTAATAACAATTCCTAACAATTTAAAAAATTCAATAAACTTTATGAAATTAATAATATATTCTAAATAATTTATACACAAAAATGATATAATAATAATAATAAGTATAATTAGGCCTACTCTTCATGCTTAGTAAGTTTCTTTTAGGTAATTTTTTTTAATTTAAAAATACTTTTCAAAAAATCTTGACATAACTTATTTGTTAAATGAGTTTGACCAACTAGACTTAATGTAAGATAGGCCGAAGTCTCGGCAAGTTGTTTACCTTATTCCCACACCTAAGTATGTAAGAGTAATATGTTAATTTTGTTTTAACTTAACAATTTAATTGATAAAATTTATTGAAGAAAGAGAACAGTGAAATAGAGTTTCAATGATAACATAAAATATGTAAGTTTTCTAATTAATGGAGAAAGATATTTGAAAATTTGTATGAAAAAAATTAAATAATAATAATAATAATTAATCATAGAAAACGTAAACATTCACACATTCCTTTTATAATAAATTAGTGGCTTGACAAGTATTTGTGTCCGCCAAATCACATTTTATTTTTTGTGAAAGATGAGTAATTTTATTTTATGGAGGAAGTTATTGATAGGAGATACTTCTAATGATGAATGAGTAACTAACAAAGAATGTAAAGATAATTTTGAAATAAAAACATTTGGACACTAAAGAGTTGATTACCAAGGTGAATCAATTTTATATATGTAATAGATAATTACAAGAATAATACATGACATAAATATAAACAGAAATAGAAAATATTCATTAAAAAGTAAATATTGTTAACTGAAATATATGATTCTTATTTCATTACAAAATTTTTATTTTTCATAAATATTTGTTGTGCTTATGTTTTATCATTTTTATATAAATATTTAGTAAAAATATCAATGTGAAGATATTTACCATTTATAGAATTATTTATTAAAGAATGAAAATATGTTTTTACCAAAACTTCTAATTTTTATTTTAGTAACAAAATGTGTTCATTTTAATTTTATTGGCATATTTACACATAAAATATATATGTGCTAAAATTCCTTTTTTCATATTAAGATGACAAAAGTAACATATTTTTTCTTCTTCTTTTTAATTAATAAACTAAACTATTCTCTCTTCATTAAAAAAGATATTTTATCATTTGTAGTCGGGCCAGGCCGCCCTTCCTATTTCTTGCGGCCTGAAAATCAAAAACAACAGCGGCAGCAGCAGCATTCGCATTTCGCATTTCGCATTTGTGATTGATTGATTGATTGAGAGAGAGTGAGAGAGAGAGAGAGAGAGCGAGCGAGCAATGGCAACGAGCCTCGTACGATCTACGCTCCGGACTGCCCTGCGTGGATGCCATCGTCCCTCCGCCCCTCCCAAGCGAAACTTCGCTTCCTCTCCTCATCACGACGATGCATGTAATTCCTTCTCTCTCCTCATCACAACGCTCGTGCACTCGGTTTTGTTTCGTGGAAGCGCGTCATCGTTCGTTCGATTTTGGATCACATTGTCATACATTAATGTTGTAAAGGGTGTAACATTTTTATGAAATTGATCCGGTTTGTCTCGTTCATGTTTTATATATAATCCTTGTTTGTACCTCATTTTTCAAATACAAGAGATATGTTCGCCTAAATTTTAGTTTCCTAGCTTCTTTGAATTTTTGTATTTTGTTGTTTTTATTTTACATGCTTGGGAAACTGCATTGATATCCCATTGCTTAATTCGATGTTGGAGTAAGAAGTAGCATTGTAATTGATGTATTTAAAATTAGCCTCAACGGGGTTTCTATGTGAACTGCTATCTATACATGAACAATTGAACTCTTTGTTTTAGACTGGGGAAGCAAAGTACAACTCTTCTATGCCCCTTCACCCTAGAGATACACATATTTTAGTTTTTGGTCCAAATCCAATCTAGCTCTCTTGTGATACTATGGCAAATGTGGACTTTTTCTGTTGAAGAATTTCATGTGACTTTTGTGTTTCTCTTAATGTTTTGCTTTGGTTGGTTGCTTATCTTCTTGTTTGTTTCAGATGAGACGGCCAAGTGGGAGAAGATTACATATCTAGGCATGGTTACATGCGCGGGTCTGGCTTTTCATGTTCTGTCAAAGGGCCACCATCACTATGATGAATCTCCTGTAAGTTTTCCTTTCTACGCATATGCTGTTATTTATGAGTGTCAACTTTGGCATGAAATGAGTTCTGTTTTCCCCTTCCAATGCTGTGTAAAGATAAGTGTGTGGTTGTCTCTGAATTTAAACAACATATGATACCGCACTTCAGATACAAAAGCATTGTTAATTATCCAAGAGACGTCTGTGTATGGTTTGTGTGGAATTTCATGATTATCACGACCAGCTACCATTTTGAATCGAACTTTGACTAGCTTGCTGGTTACATTTCAAATTAGTACATTTCATCGTAAGAGTATCAGTTTTATTCTATTTCTGGTTCTCCTTTTTTATGCAGGCATACTCATATTTGCATATCCGCAATAAGGAATTTCCATGGGGTATGTGTCTTTCATTGCATGCTTTAATCTTTATATGTTGCCTTCTCCAGCTGATAGCAACTTCCACAAAAAGATATCATTACTTATGTTTTTGGTCAATACAATAATCATTACTTATTTTTGGTTATGGAAATTGGACTCTATTCAGTTACTTTCGTGCAGGGAAATTTTTTTAGCTAGTTATATAGTCTTTTATTTTATTTATAGTATTGTAATAGTATTCATTAACTGAAGAGTAGCCTTCTCAAGTAGATGATAAATTTAAGAAAGCTGCGTATAATTATGTGAAGTCATAATATTATTCATTTAGATGGAACTGAAATATGGAACAGGGAGAGATGTTTCAAATTTCAATGCTTGAATATACTTCTATCAGTTTATGCTTCTGTTGCTGCTTAGTAAAGTTTAGCCAGTTGATTGTATATGAAATTTTGCAGATACTAGTTTTGAACAGTTGGGTAGGACCATCTATTATCTAAAATTACTTATTACTTATTATTTATGTAAATAATTATTTTGTGATAAACAGGTCCAGATGGGCTTTTTGAGGTTAAGGGGCACTAGGAGTATTGAATATCGGTTGCTTACTGAAGGTATTTTGAAGCAGTAACCAGTAGCTCATTTCTCTTGTGAACGCATGAGAAACGCTTATGGTGGCAGTTTCCAATTGTTTCTTGAATTGTGATCTAGAAATTTGTAGTTGACAATGGTCTTTCTTGTTTTCCTTATTTGTTTGGTTTCCATGGTTGAAACAAAATAAAATTGTTGCTAAACTTGATACTTTTTTCTCTCAATACTCGGTCAATTCCATGTACCCCAAATTTAGCTTCTTCCATGAATCTGTGTTGGTTTGTTTAATGAATCTGTAAATATTTTCCAATACTTCAAATACAATGTAACTAATACCGCAAAAAATGATTCTAATGGGAACTTTACACAAATCAAGTTGTCAACTCAAAATTATAATAAGGAGGAATTCTTGAATAGACACAAACTTAGCCAGAAAAATGTGGGTCCTCCAAATTTATTGAAGATATGCTGGCACGTTTGTATGTTCTATCATTTTTATGTGTGTTTAAATGAAAATTCTTTGATTTGTGTCTAGTGTAAAATGTCTATGCAAGAATTCATCTATAATGTTTTCCCTTTTTGATTTTGTTCAATACTTTCAAAAAGCGACTTGCCGTTTTATCGTGTGTCAGTTATTATAGCTCTATTGTCGTTTTATATCATGTTAAGATGCCATCAAGTTAGTGAAAGATGAACTAACTACCTTGGCTATTCAGTTATCTTTGTACTTCAATTCACCCTTGTTTTTTAATTTTACCCACAGGTCACATCTTATTGTTGCTAGGCCTATGTCCTAAGTAGGCTCAGACTCATTCATTGAGTGGAGAAAAATCTAAATTAGATAATTAAAAGTCAAAGATTCAGAAAAAATGTAAGAATGAATAATAAACAACAAAACAACACCCCGCCCCCCCCATTTCAATGCCATATAGGTTAAATATGTTCTTTCTTGTTTCCTTTTGCGTTTGTTCCCTTTATATTGTAAGGTGCAAAAAGCCGAATGAGTACGTGGGCTTTAGCTTTGATTCATCTGTCTAAAACACATACTCTTGTGTCAATATATCATTTCTGGACTATCTTAATGCAAACTGCATGAAGCCGAAGAACGTTACACCTGCTCAATATAGGGGGAAAAAAGACTTAATTGATACATATTGGCCACATAAAGAAGGTTACATCTCTCAAGAAAAATTAAAAAGAATGGGATTAGAAGAAAGATGAAGCAGGAGACAATTCATGTACTTGAATCACCAGCACTAACATCATTCTGATTTATGTCTGGAAAATTTCTCATATCTATTCAGCATTCTGAGGGTTTGAAGTATCAGAGCTGCCTTGATCATTCAGCTGAGTGTTGCTACGGCCATCCGAGTCTACCGATTCCTCTTTCTCTTTTTGTGCTCCCCTTGATTCGTTTTGAGCTCCCTCTTCGTTTTCACTCTTCTTTTCCTCAACAACGTTCTCATTCTCAACCTGTCCCGCATCAGTATTGTTCTTTGAGGATGCATCATTTCCATTTTCATTGCTGTCTGAGTTATTCTGCGCAGCATCACTAACATTTTCTGAATTTGTTGATCCCTCTCTGTTTTGTTCGGATGAAGTATTGGAGGAGTCAACATGGCTAGCATCTGTGATTTCATTAGCACTTCCATCACTGTCTCTGTTGCTCTGAACAGAGTTCACATTATCATTCTGCTCAGAATCAGTGCTATTTTCCGACTTGGAGGATTCATCTTTGTTCAGTTCTGATGAAGTATCAGTGGAAGTAAGTTGTACCTCTTGGCTTTGGCTAGCATCGTCATTGCCATTTGTATTGGATGATGAAGCATTTTCAGGTGTTCCTTCTTGGGTGGAATTGTTGTTGGGGTTTTCACTCTGAGCAGAATCACCGGAGGCGTCCTTATACTCTCCATTAGTCACATTGCTCTCTTGAGCTCCCGAGGAATCTGTTGAAGTGGAATCAGCTTGCTGCTCTGATGAATCTGAGTTAGAATCTTCAGTTTTTAGAAGGCTGGAGTCCTCTACCTTGGAGTTTGAGTTCTCTGATGTTTCAACCTGCTTTTCAGTAGTATCAGATGTTGTGTGGGTTCCATTTTGCGAGTTGAGAGTTTCTACACCATCTCCTGTGGGGTTATTCTGCTGTTGCTGCTGCTCTTCTGAACCTGAAACGGATTTGTCCTGCAAATCATTCTTGCTTTCAGCCTGATTCTCAATAGCGGTTCCTTGGTTGGTTGCTGCGATAGTAGAATCAGTCACTTCTGTAGATTCTGATTCAGCTACATTTGAGCCTGATTCATTCTTATCTGCATGTGGTACTTCAGAACCATTTGTCTGAGACCCCGAGTCTAACTCGTTGTTTTCTTTGTTGTCAGATTGTTCTGTCTTGTTGGAACTTCCATCCATGGTATCTTGAGATGTATGATCTGCAGCTGTGGAGGCATTATCCCCTTCAGAATGTTCTTCTCTATGCTCCTCATTGCTCCTTTCCTCGTCCCGAGCCTGATCTTCAGATGGAACCACCTCCTTAATCTTATCATTCTCTTCTCTTTCATTTTCTGTTGCTTTGCTCTCCTCCTTATCTTCTTTGCTATCTTTATCACCGTTTCCCTCCACTTCTTCCTTAGCTTCAGTTCTGTCTTGCCTGGCATCTTCCTTCTCCTTATTTTCCGTCTTCATCTCTGTTGCCTCCTCATTCTCTTGCTGACCCTTTTCCTCACTACTCTCTCTACTTTCTTTATGCTCCACCTCAGTTTTGTTCTCTTCATTCTCCTTCATTTCACTCTCACCCTCCTTGTTGCCCTTATTGTCATTCTCATCACTTTGCTTTTCTGTCACAGCATTTTCGGAGCTCTCTTCATTCCCTTGACCTACTGAACCCTGTCTGGGCTCAGAATTCTCTTCGTTGTAACTTTGCTCTTGCTTCTGCTTCAGGATCTCATCTTCCACGCCATTAACATCGTCTAGTTTGTTTTGCTCTTCATGTTTGCTTTCTTCTTCACCTTCCTCCTCCCTGTGCCTTGCATCTATGGCAGAAGATTGCTCCACATTAGGATGGAGGTCCTTCCTCCCTAACTTGACAGCCTCATTGCCGGTTTTCTCGCTCTCCCCATATGACGCTTCCTTCTCGCGAGAGTGTCCGACTTGATAAACCAGCCAGATACAAACTCCAAGCAGAACACACACTATTAGAGCATGCTTCACCTTGAAGCCATTGGATCTCGGATTCCTCTGTCTGAACATACCGAATATTCCTGAATCGTGAGCCTCAAAATTTCCCCTTTTTCCTCAGACACCTGCTCAGGTGAACAAAAATGTCTATCAGTATCAAGTATCAACTATCAAGGACTCGACGTGGCTCTAATGGCTAGTGCCTACTCAGCATAACTGAATAGAAAAATAAAAAAAATCTCCCTCTTATTTCCTAGAGCAACAGTGAATTCAAGATTCACATGTACACAGGCTGATCTACAGAGAGTATAAGAAAAAGAGAGTATTTTTACCGACAGTAATGACTAATGATATTATCCGTGGACCATGGTTTACCAAAATCAAGATCACATCTGTGAACTACTTACTGATCAATATAAACACCCCATGGAACATTTACAAGGGTAAGAATTGGATACATCTATTCATGGTCTAAGCTTCCAATTTCAAATCAACAGCAGCATAAGCGCACTCTGGAAGCAGCTCAGTTGGAGAAACCAGATTATAACATCATGAATATGGTATAGACCAGAACAATGGAAGGCATGCTCAAAGGTAACACATTGACACAGATCTAGATTTACATCTAAACAGAAGTAAGTTTCTCAATAACAAAAGGAACAGTAAATCAAGCAAATGACATACATTCATTCATACATACACACACATACCAGTAAGAAACCGGGGCTTTGGAGTTTCTCTAACCTGAATTGGATGCCCTTCCCTTGAACTAGAACAGAAACATGTGTAGCAACAAGCAAGCAGATTTAGGATGCAGACCAGAATTATTTATTGGACTGAAACCATGTGTGGCAGCAATTGGCATGATCTTACACTTTCATTTATAGCAAATGCTTTGAAGGACGACTATTTGTTTATGCTCACTTGCTTTAAAAGTAGCCAAATTATTAGAGAAAAAGGTAAAACGACGCCGTCTTCTGAAAAAGTTAGGAGCACCGCCATCATCGAATAGAAACCGACACGTGGCATTTCATAAACCAAAACCCGGTAACCCTTTTGATCCTTTCTTCTACTCATCTTCATTCTTCAGCAAAAAGCCCCAAAGTCAGATCAGAATAAAAATTAGGTCTTTCTCAATCAATCGAGATTTCTCTTTCTTTCTTTCTTTCTTTCTTTACCAAACCCCTAAGCAAGAGGTGTGGTGAGACTAATCTCTCAAAAAAACCCTCACCGACCCAATGACCTCAAAGCTAGTTGCTTCCAGTCTCCGCCACCACCTCACAAAATCAACCCGCCAGATCCTCCGCCGCCAGCCGCTCTCCACGTCGGCGGCTGCGGCGGTGACGGCGGAAGCCCAGCCCCATGAAGACGCCGCGGGAATCACGATGAAGGGCGTGCGAATCTCCGGAAGACCCCTCTACCTGGACGTGCAAGCGACGTCGCCGGTGGACCCTCGCGTCCTCGACGCCATGCTCCCCTTCTACCTCTCCCGCTACGGTAACCCTCACTCCCGGACCCACTTCTACGGCTGGGAATCCGACGACGCCGTCGAGAAAGCGCGGGCCCAGGTGGCGGCCCTAATCGGCGCTTCCCCGAAGGAAATAGTGTTCACCTCCGGCGCCACAGAGTCCAACAACATCTCAATCAAGGGCGTGATGCATTTCTACAAGGAGAAGAAGAAGCACGTGATAACCACCCAGACGGAGCACAAGTGCGTGCTCGATTCCTGCCGCCACCTCCAGCAGGAGGGTTTCGACGTAACCTACCTTCCCGTTGAGTCCGACGGGTTGGTTGATTTGGAGAAGCTCAGGGCGGCGATTAGGCCTGACACGGGTCTTGTCTCTGTTATGACCGTGAACAACGAGATTGGGGTGGTTCAGCCTATGGAGGAGATTGGGAAGATTTGCAAGGAGTTCAATGTTCCCTTCCACACCGACGCTGCGCAGGCGTTGGGGAAGATTCCAGTTGATGTGGAGAAGTGGAATGTGAGCTTGATGTCTCTGAGTGGACACAAAATTTATGCCCCTAAAGGAATTGGGGCTTTGTACCTTAGGAGGAGGCCCAGGATTAGAGTTGAGCCTCAAATGAGTGGTGGTGGACAAGAGAGAGGGATTAGGAGTGGGACGGTGCCTACACCTTTGGCTGTTGGTATGGGCGCGGCATGTGAGCTGGCAATGAAGGAGATGGAGTATGATGAGAAGAGGATATCTGGTTTGCAGGAGAGGCTGCTTAATGGGATCAGAGAGAAGCTTGATGGGGTGGTGGTGAATGGGAGCATGGAGAGGCGGTATTCGGGGAACTTGAACTTGTCGTTTGCTTATGTTGAAGGGGAGAGTCTGCTTATGGGGTTGAAAGAGGTGGCTGTGTCCAGTGGTAGTGCCTGCACCAGTGCCAGCTTGGAGCCTTCCTATGTGTTGAGGGCATTGGGGGTGGATGAGGACATGGCTCACACTTCCATTAGGTTTGGTATTGGGAGGTTCACCACCGAGGCTGAGATTGACAGGGCGGTTGAGCTCACGGTTCAGCAGGTGGAGAAGCTGAGGGAAATGAGCCCGCTTTATGAGATGGTGAAGGAAGGCATCAACATCAAGGATATTCAATGGGCACAGCACTGATTATCTTGATAAGGCATGTTTATGGCTTGATTGGATATATGGTGAGCAGTGCTGGACATGGATGAAGTCCCTTGGGAGATGATTAAACATACGTGCTGCTCAACAGTATATATTATTGTCGATCATCCTGGTTTCATGTGGCCTTCTAGATTTCTTGAGAGTCACAATTGGTAATTTGGATGAAACAGGCTCATAAATGGTTATGTATAATAACACATTTCTAGTATTGCATGCATTTTCTTAGGAAGTGCCTATCTTAGATTATGATGCCAGAAGCTCATACCCATTATTTTTAGTTTTGATTTTGTTTTGTTGGTTTGTTCATTTTTAGGACAACTAGATATGGTGTATTCTCGGTTTTGAATGTGTTTTGCTGGCATACGACTGAACTAGATGATGATAGCTGAATAAAGGTCATATGTTTGCATGCCACTGGCAACTTCTAAATTTTCCTGGTTGTTAAATGGATGTGGCAGCTTTTATTTACAGTTTCTAATTTAAGTGAGAAGAGTTGATTTTAAACCATCATACCTTTACGTTTATACATTCAATTATCAAATGCATCAATAACATAAGTAGTCAGCTTAAAAATGGTTTTATATCAAGTTCACCAATAAATTAGTGCAAATATGACGACAAACATATTCTGCCTGCTAAACTGTTTTCTATGTTCAATTGTTATTTATGCAGTTACGGTTACCTGTGCAGAAAAAATAATGAGAATTATAAATAAATACCCACTTGTTTTGTTCACTGCAACCAGTATTTGTGGGATGGTATTCTGAAAAACTTTAATGTATTGCAATTCTGTGTCTGTGAAATAGTGCTGTTTCGATTGGTTTTTGCCACTTTCTGCTGTATAAAATTCTCTTTGATAGTTTTAGCTTTGTAGTTACAATTTCTCTCTTAAAGTAGCCAATTATTCCATTGTAAGGTGATTTGTGATCAGCTTTGTGATTGCAAAGTGAGAAGATGGTGTTAAGAATATCATAATCTGTGTAGATTGGATTCATTAGGTTCAGGTAATACTAGTAAGAATTTGGAATAAGCTTTCCCTTTCCTAGTAGTTCTTTAGGATGGAGGCTGAGATCATATGAACTATCCTGCTGTGTGCAGCCGGCTATTGATTAAGTTTCTTCTCAAAACTGGTACCTTTGCTCATACCAAAACATAATTAGATCTTCTCAAATCAAAATCCAATGGAGATGGCATGCTGATCAGGAGTAGGATAGTTATGCTGTTTCTTCAAGTAAGTTTATCCTTGGATTACACTCAACATGTCAAAGTTGTAGGCCATGACATGATATGCCACTCGACAGGCTAGCAGCTTGCTAAGCTTAGTCCGTGAATCACTCCAATCAAAGCTGAGGCCAACTAAACAGTGGTTTGATTGGAGCCCTGGAGGCCAAGGTTTGAATAGTATGTTTGGATTTCTGTTTTGATCTCCGAAACCATGAATTGAGAAAAGTTGTAAGAGGGATTTTTTTCCCCAAACCATGATTTGGAGGTTTATAAATTAGAGACCAAACATGCTATATGTCACTGTAAAAAATTGAGCTGGCGAAGCCATTAGGTGCAGCATCATTTGTGGCTTGTTTTGTTAGTTAGGGTCTATCATGGGTTTCTATTAAGGCATGCTTTCCTCTTTGGTCTGCAAAAATCGAGGTTTGGTTGAATTTCCTTATCCCTGCTTTTTGGGCTGAAAGTTGGTTATAGCATTGTCCCAGGTAAATGAGCCCAATATAATGGGCCATGCCAGCGTAGTTGGTGGTTTGCTTTTTTGGGTCAACACCAGCGTTGAGATTATGAGGAACGAAGTCTCTAATCTATTCTCTTGGTTTAAAACCCAGATCCTCTTGCAACCCAAAAAAATAATCCCAGATTCCCTCGCCTATATTTTGGGCCTGAACCCCCACTCTGGAAGTGCAGCCCTTGGTTTAAATACGAAGAGCAATGTTACATGGCTAGAAGGATATTGACGATATCTTTTGAAAAAGTTATGTTGATTTATATATGAAAATGAAGTAGAAGAGTTAATTAGTATCCAACATGATTTTGTTAATGAAATTTTGACAAAAACTTTTGGTTCAAGCATCTTTTTCCTTAGAATCCTAGATCATCTTACCCTCTACTCTACATCTACATGTCCTAAACTTTAGCAGCTTAGGTTACGGTACTATGTGCATGCTCTTGTGCTGTGAGCTAATCCCTCCCTTGCGATTATTTTTGATTGCACGTCATTGAAACCGATTTTGATGTGTAACTTTTTGTGTTCACCCTAAACCCTGAAGTATCGAAAAATATTTGGTTGGCTAACAACTTCAAATTTTCCCAGACTGTTCAGTTCATCCTGGGGGAGCTGTTAACTAACTATTAAGCACGTACATGGTAACAGTTGAGTCCAAGAAGCGAGGCAGAGTTCACTTGGTATTGAGTAAAGGGGTGTTGTCAATTGCCACTGCCATCCAAATGCATCGGTCCCGGTTAATGCAAAAAAGGGAGGGGGGTTGGTTGGTATTTGTTGGTGAAAATGCCCTGACAAAGGGCGTTATAGGATCATCATATCATGTGGCTTTATCACTCGGGTGCTGTGGTGCTGCCCCATCAGCATCAGATGGCAACTAAAGTGTGTAGTTTCAGCTCAGTACATCTTTGTCCACGCCACAGGGGATATGATGGGATGGACCGTGTTGCTGATATTTACAGCACAAAAAAACTTGCTCAAAAGCCATTTGATTGATTTGATTGGAATCAGAATCCCTTTTTTTTCTGAGTTTTCTCCCAGTGGTCCCCTGGCTTTTCAGTTTCCCCTCTCTCTGTCTTGACCTTTGCACCAAACATTCTCTTTTATCTCATGAATCTCTTTGGATACAAACAAGAGGACGTTCTTGTTCATGGGGGCTCCCACCAACTTCTCAAAGCCGCATCCTCACGTGACTGCTGCTGCCACCCGCTGTACTCTTATATTCTCTTTCCCCCTTGCCTTTGCTCCATCCATCTACACTTACTCTTCATAAAACTCTGCATCTCACTTTTAACGTCAAGGTTCTGTTCTTTCTCTAGTCATTTTCCTCGGCCTCAGAGCATTTTTACATGATCACTCTTGATCGCTGGTTATGTTAAATCCGATACTAATAACTAGTTAGTTGCATTACCACGGGTGTAATCAAATTGGATTCTCAAACCAGACCCATTTATGGTTACACTTGACATAATTTCGGGAAGATGTGATTAACCATTTAAACTTATGATGGGGTGAATGCTTTGTTTGTTGTGTTTTTTTCAACTAGCTACTCTCATAGAAGAACAAAAGCTACGCACATGTGGTTTTCTAATTTGCTTCACGACAAAGGGATTTTTGAAGGGAGATACTGTTGCTGCTTATATTTATGCAAAAGATGATGACTGCACAAATCAATCATTCCTGAATTTAATTGACATCATTGGAACCCATTATTGTGATGGATGGATGGATATACTCAAAATAAGACGAGAATGTCCAAACTCCCTATGTTAGCTTCTTAAGTTTTATTTGTTTTTAATTCACAGCTCTTAAAATCTACTTCTTTTATAAATTAAAAAAAGAAAGAGAGTCTAATTTATTATTTTATGGTTTTCCTTTAAAACATAGACATCTCTGATGATAAAGAGGTCCGTTCTCTTCCATCGTTTCAAGCACCCAAAAATGAGAAATGAAAGTCTGTGAAACACTCCATATAGTCTACTTTACTTAAAACAGCAGCTGATCCCTGCATTCTTAACTATTTTTCGATATACCAATTAACAGGTTCAAGAGGGAACCGTGTTACATCATGTGACTCGTTATCGTCTTGTCACTTTGAATACAAATTAAAAAAACTTAGTGGTTCCTTCCAACTAACCATCTACCGTCTTTACGGACACAGGAGCTCAACATCACATTATTGGAAAAATAAAAAATAGTGCAGGCATTTTCTTATGATATGTATTATATTTATATATATATATATATATATATATATATATATAACTTTAGCCGTGGATATAACTGTTCTTAGGTTGCTTCGAGGAGTTACACTGCTTTTTCTTCAGTGACTAGTTATCAGTGCCCAAAGCCATTTAACCACACAATATGTAAAGTGATGCTCGAGGCGTGCACCACACAGTACTAGTAGAGTAGAGAGTCAAACAGGCATTGTATTGTATTGATTAATAATAAAGCACCTATGGCTTCAATCATTTTCTACCCCTCAAAAACTACGACCTGATCACTTTTATATCACAATTTTTGTAGTGATATTACAGATTTAGCAACATTACTGTTTTCTAAGCATTCACAAAAAATTACGGTGGACGGTGGAGGTAGCTATCTACAAGACTACAAACAAAACGTAATATTATAGATTGTTCACATCAATTCAGGGGCATGGGACAGAGCATATGAAAAAAATCTGAATGAAAGCAACCTAATACATCTCTTTGCTTTTGGAGGGATACTGTGAGAAATCAAATGAAGATTTAAGATTATAATCAGAGTTTCTCATGTCAAATTGTTTTGGTTGCTTCCTTTGATTGCATGTTGCAGGATTTGGCTCTAGACAGGAAGTACGGACTAAATGATGTCTCAATAAAAAACACACAAGTAAAAACTAAAATGTTGATATTACGGCATGACATTTTTGTTTCCTTCAAAAATTAAAAAGAATGATTGTATTCTTTGACCTCGTTTACGTGGAGGATCCTCGAGGCAAACGAGCGGGGCCATGTTAGGAGAAATCATTTTCAACATATAGCCAAATCTTGTGTTATCTAAGTTTTCTCCCCATACTTATCCTTAGTAAAATGTTAATAGTGGAGAGAGACCCTTCATAATTTTTTTTATTATTAATACTCCGCAATTGATTATTATGAGGCTTCATAATTAAAATTTAAATACGCTATCCTAATTTTTAATATGTTAGTCATGTTCTTATTATCGTATATATTCTAACAAAGAACAAAAACTTGTTCGATGGTGCTAAAACGTCATACTAGATATATTATAAATCACTCAATGAATGACCTTAATTATAAATGGTGGATCTTCCACTTTATAATATTAGTGTTTTAAGACTACGCACGAATTTTTCACAAAGAATGGGAAAAAGTTAGAAATAAGTATGGACAAAACAAATTAAGCATTAAGCACCATGTTGCTCTTACCAAGTTGAGATTTTAATGACCAAAAAGTGGACTAAGCTGGCAGAATCTGTTTAGAGCAACATAAGAAAAAGAAACTCAGCTAACACACAATGATGAGAGGTAAGAACCAAAAAAGCGAGAAAGAAATTAAGAAAGAATTACCATTTGTATTATTCTTATTGATTAAAAATCTAATGTATTCATATATATATATATATATATATATATATATATAAAAATAAGAATTGACAAAATGATTGGTGCCCTTGAGTATATCTAACTAAAAAGAAGCAAATTGGAGTGTGGGGGGACAAATTGGGGAAAATCAGGGGTTGATAATAATGTTGCCACATTTGCACTTCCATGTCATAGGCTTGTAGTTGGAACCGGAAGTGTTCTCCCTTGTGGCATAAACAATTGTTGTAGACACCACCATTGAAGAAGACTTGATCTTCTTCCCATTCCTAACTGGAGGCTCTACAGGCACCTGAATAGCCTCACATTTTCCACATGTCCTGCATATTCCGTCACATCTTGGTGGCCTTGACCCTATCATTGCCCTCACCATAGCCTTTTCATCACTCACTTCCTTCACCACAAAAATTCACAAGAAAAATCAAAATTGTTTCATTTATCACTCATGATAATTGTTAGGTCTTTCTTACGTGTCAGTTCGACAAATTTAATACATTTCTAGATCAATGTACTCACTCATTTGTCAAACAACAGATAAAAAAGACCAGAGATAGTAGTGAACTAGAATTCTTTCTCTACCTGTTGGGAACTATTCTGATTGAGAGTCTTTCTTCCTGTTAGGAACAAAAAGAGAAAGACAATAATGTTACTTAGTTGAAGCCTCTTTTTTTTTTTTTTTTTTTTTNGACAATCAGAAAGAGAAGAGAAACGCTAAGAAAGCTGAGTCTTTGGGCACAAATGGCATGAACATCATGATCACGCCCCATCATGTTAGAGAGAGCTGATCAAGAAGGAGAATTTGATTAAGAATAACAGAAATCTGGGTTCCAATTTCAGGGGAAAAAGAGAGAGAAAAAAAAAAGGGAAGGAAGGACTAGCTATTGCAAAGTATAGAATGTAGCAAACAGAACTTAAAATGACGCAGTAGAAAAAATAGCACTAGCAAGTAAATATATTGCTAAGACGGATTTTAAAATGTTTGAAGTGATGGAACATAGAAAGACAAATGAGAAAAATGCAGTGAAGTGAAGGGGGATGGGCAAGAAAAGTAGGAACCCCGAAAAAGGAAACACGTCTATCCTTCGATTCACGAGCCTCTTACCCAAACAACAAGCCAAGATTTATTTATAATAATAATTGGTGCAAGGGAGAGAACAAGCATGAGCAAATCAGAGTTAAGAGCCCTGAGAACCGCTAATAAAGGATGATATATAAGACAAGTAGAACATAGATAGATACAGCAAAACGCCACAAATTTCATCAGATATGTGTGTGGCAAACTCCCACTAACGGACATGCATTTACAGCTGTTGGATTTTGGGGTTTATTTCATTTCTTTTATAGATACTATATGCTGATGTTATATGTAGTGCATTTTTTTTTTCCATTACATGAATAATTTTTGCTTTGGCATTTAATGTGTCGCAGCCGTCTCGATGTACGCAAAATTGGAGAAAAATAGAATGTTTTTAAAGGAGTTGCCACCGAACCATTTATTAGTTGACACTCTTCAATTCTTAAATTCTTTTTAAAGTAATGTTACTTAATCGAAATTATTTTTAAAAATACTATAAAATATTAAAAAAAGTGATTAAATAAATAAAAAGAATAAATATCAATCATTCATCTAATAATTAAAAATTATGTCAAATCAATCTAACAAAATTTATGACAAAAGAATTATGAGAGTATAGTATTTTCTTTCTTTTTTATTTTGATTATCTTCTGTATATATAAAAGGATGACTTATGGCTCACCTCTCCATCATTGACATTCTTCGATTCTTTTTAATTTTGATCACGTGCTATATTTGTTAGGTAGTATTTGTTGAAAAAAAAATTGAAGGTAAAAAAAATAAAGATTGAAAAAACAAATGAAACTAAAAAAAGGGAAAGAAAGAAGAAAGGGCTGTACAAAACAAAGGGAAAAAAACAAGGTAGCCTTTATCCTGGGACAGATTTTAAAGGACCACGAAGGGCCTTTCCTTTTTAACCAATGAGAACACATTTAAGTGCATCATGACATCATGAGTCCCAAAAAAAACCTAATATCTGAAAAATTGGTATGAGTTCATATTTTCTGAAAATTGCAGAATGACACCTTTTTATTTTACTTTTCAAATAATGATACTTCACATTTTTGGACTTGAACAAGTTATATGTGGGATATTTCGTAATTATGTCTATTAGTATATTTGATTAAGATTTAAATATGTTTTGGGTATCCAATAAATTTCAAATATTTAATTTTAGCCTTTAATATTTATTTAAAAATATTTAAAATTACTAACCTTAGTCTTACTTTTAGAGGACTTTTTGAGTGTCAAATTAGCAATGTCTAATAATTAAAAATTAAATTAAAAAAAAATAAAATCTTCCCCTCATTGTTTTCTCTCCTCACCTCTTGAGATTAAAGGTGTTTTCTTGAGAATATAAATTTATATTATCATAAAGAGTATTGGTTAATAGTGTAAAATGTTCTACATTATTAGTTAGTGTTTGACACTTTTTGTGCGACGAAAATAAAAGCAAACCAACTACACTCTGAGAAAGCTAGCCCGAGAACATCCCTCACTTCATCCTTGGCAAGCCGGAACAAATATTTGACTCATGGAAAGTATGCTCCAACATATACTTGATGTCGAAGAAGAGAGTTGCATACATGTGATGAACACTTACACCTCTGTTATAAGGAGCATTGCAAGCAAAGAGTGAGAATGACACATTATCCTCCGGAAGCCACCATTCCACACTAAACGGAGACCTAACTTGATCGGAGTGAGTACGACTAGAAGAACAGATGTTTTGCCTAGGTTTTCAACAAAGTCAAAGATCTATTTCCCAAATCATCTCAGACAACACTACTAAAGTCAACACACTACGACACCCCTTAAGGAGTCCTATCGTAGCTAAACTTCACATAGCCTACTGGAAGACACTCTTGACCAAGCGAGGAGCAGAAGTGGCCAACGAATTTTATATTTTAATTTACAAATTTTATATTTTAATTTATATAGAAAGTATATTGCCTTAAAAAGAAATATAAAATGATTAAATTCTAACAAGAGGGAAAATAAAACAAATAAAATAAATAAATAAAAATAAAATAAAATAAAATTAGAATAAAAAAACAAAACAAATAAAATTGATTCAGACATTAGTTGAGTTGTATTAAGCAATTTAGTAAAATAAATCCCAATTTCAAGAATTAAGAGTACACTCTAAGAAATGCACGCTGATTAGAAAAAGTAATTAATTTACATATACTGAAATAAAACATCATATGTCTAGACTAAATTACCTTTATGAAAAATTGTAATACAATTAATACAATAGTAGAAAGTTAACAATAAATAGGATTATAATTAGAAATATAGTAATTAATACTTTTTTAATTTAATTAAATGACATTAATTTTAAATAAAAAAAATTGGGCGAAATGTGACATATAAAAGTGTGGACGGATGAGTATTTTATATACATGCAGAAGAAGTGATTGACACTTAACTTGATTTTACTGAACATACGCAGGGGCAACCATAAAGGGCCATTGCCCTAATCCATTTTGATCATTGTTTTAATTTAAGGACATGTCCGAAATGCCTTTAATTTTTCAGGGTTGTTGTTGTTGTCAAGTGGTTGTATAGTGAGAGAGATTTTTTTTCGTTATTAATCACACATTTATGATGCATTTATATTCGGACAGAAGCGTCATTTATAAGTTTGTCTGTGGTTAAAACATAAACACCAAAAAAATGGAAAAGACTGCCTGTGGCAGGTAAAAAACGAGTGGTTCCATGACAGGCCTCTCATTGTTGCTAAAGGCCACCAAAAAAGGATTTATTACCTGTATATTTTTTTAAAGGATTTTAATCCCATAATATATTTTATGTACATTGATATGAGTCTGTGTTTGCTGATGATTGTAGGCTCAAAACATTTTTAGACTTTGTTTTATTTTTTAAAAGATCTGAAATCTTTACACCTTATGACGATTTCAGACTCAGACTCATATAATTATAAATTTGTGTTCCAATCCATATTTTGGTATGCAGGTTATACTAAACTCATATACAAGTAATGAAGCCACCAAAAAACAAATAAAAGATGAAACAACAAAAATAGAAACGCAGCAATGAGAGGGAGAGGGGGAGGGGGGGAGAGAACGGTATGCTAACTAAGAAAAGGAAAAAAAACAATAAGAAAGCAAGAAAGGTAAAGAAATACAACGAGCAGAAAAAGAAGCTAATGAATATGGAAAGGAAAAAAAGAAAGGAGCAAAGAACAAAAATAAAGACGACAAAGAGAAATTGTGTACCTCAATGTAAGTGTGAAAATTTGGTCACAACGCACAATTTTACTCTCCCTTCCCCACTTTTTTTTTTATTGTCTAGTTTTTTTTTTTTTTTTTCCATTTTCTTCTTAGTGACTGCCTATTTATATGCAAAGATGTGTTATCCTACTAACCATTTTTCTATAAACAATCTTTGATTTGATTTAAAAATCAATTATTTGCGACTTTTATATGAATCAATTAAGTTTGTATACTACTTTTTTTTTTTTTTACAAATCATATCTCACAACTCAAATCTATCTCAGATTACTCATCAATAAACAAATATATCTATCTCAAATTTATCTCCTATATATTTGTGGTACATTTTTTCTTCTTTTCTATTTTCATTTTAAAGAAGATCAAATCAAATCGATGACACAATTCTTCTTTGTTGCGTGACCAAATTGGGCGGAGATTTAACTCTAAATTTTTCATCATCTTTTAATTTTATAATATCTTTTTATGATTTTTTTTTGGTTCATTTTATTTTTATGTTTGGTCTAGGACAAATTGTGGTGTCAATATAATGTAGTGACTTGTGAATGGGGAAACTGAGAATATATGATATGAGAGAGGTACCCTTCTTTTTTGGTTTTGTTTGTTGTATGTGATCAGAGAGCAGTCCCACCAAGTAATGCCACATTCCTCTCTGTGTCTGTGTCTGCGAAAGAGAAAGAACATAAATATCTTCCTCTCTCTCTAGCTCAACATTATGGTATGATCTTTTCACTATATGATTGTGCAATCACATGAGATCCTGGCAATTGCTCTTCTTTCTTTCTTTTATTCTGGTTGGGGCTTGGAAAAAAAATTTGATCACTTGATCATTGCTTGTATTCTACAATGTTGGGTTTGGTAGTAGGGACAACACAAAGAGAAAATGATATTGGAATAGAAAATTGTTATAGAATATCAAGAGTTAGGTACACCCCAAGTGTGGGTTAACACTTTACGAATGTGAGCAAAATCATGCCCAATTTATGCCCAATTTATGCGGCGAGTAACGAAATAAAACAGGCACGTGAATAGCACTATACAATAGGATCCACCATCACTATTCACACCAACAAAATATATCATGAAAGTTGCACTCTAGATTTAACGTGAAAAACCCTAGAAATACGGAAGTAAAAAACCACGGAATTCCAAAAAAGTATACACCATATTTTAAAGATAATTACAATATCTTAATTGCACTCACAAACAATAGTGTATTTCAGTAAGATTTTCTCCTACTACAATGTGTAGTATTACAAAGAACTATAAAATACCCCGTGTATGCTCTCATACTACACTCATGAAATTTTTCACTGACTCTCTATTTATCTTCTCACTCTAGAAGCCCAATAATGCTTCTTGCTTTGCTTCATTTTGGATGTCTTGATGCTTGCACAAGTTCTCTATTTATAGAAAAACTCCACCAATGCCAATCTAACTCTCGACTTCCTTCATGGTGGATACGTACTTGGATTTACAAAATTGTCATCCCACAATTTTTTACACTTGCGAAAAGATAATCCACTTTTTGTGGATCCTTCGTCAATGCAAGCCATATATTAACAATTCTCCACCTTCAGTTGCATTTTAGCAATAGTCTTTAGCCTCTGCAAATATTGATCAAGTCCAAGCAATGGTTAAACTTGTCAATCGAAAACGGTTTTGTCATCAAGTCTGCTAGATTCTCAACTGTGGCTATCTTCTATACTGCAACTATGTCATTACTGACACTCTCTAATAAAGTGAAGTTTAACATCAATGTTCTTAGTCCTTTCATGATAGATTGTTTTAGCCAAATGAATGACGCTTTGACTATCACAATGTACAATTGGTACCTGCTAATTCAACCCAAAACTCTCCAAAAGACCATGCGCCCACATGCTTTCTTTTATAGCCTAAGTCAATGTCATATGTTCAGTTTCAGTAGTTGACAATGCCACTGTAGGTTGCAATGTCGCCTTCCAACTAATACTATATCCAAACATTGTAAAGATATAGCCTGTCAATGACATCCTTTTATCCTAATTACCTGCATAATCAGAATCAACATAGCTCACAACTCCATGGTCTTTTTGACCTTCAAACATCAGCAGAACCTTTCAAGTACCACATGATCCATTTCATAGCTTCCTAGTGTATATTTCCTAGTTTGCTCATCAACCTGCTCACTATACTTACAACATGTGAAAGATTTGGCCTAGTGCACACCATGGCATACATGAGGTTGCCAATTGCACTAGAATAAGGTATACGGGCCATAAGCTCCACCTCCTCCTCAATTCTCGGGCATTCCTTTGAATATAAGTTGAAGTACGCTACTAGCAGAGTGCCAACTGGTTTGGATTGATCCATATTGAAGCATTGTAGCACCTTCATGATATACATTTGTTGTGATAAACACAACCTACCACATTGCCTCTCCCTATGAATCTCCATTCCACGAATCTTCCTTTTTGCGCCCAAGTCTTTCATCTCAAACTCTTTTCCCAACTGAGTTTTCAACATACTAATTTCAGTTTTGTTTCGAGCTGCGATTAGCACATCATCTACATACAACAACAGATAAATCCTCGAATCATCTGGAAACTCCTTAGAGTATATGGAATTATCATATTGGTTTCTACTATAGTCAGAACCAATCATAAATGCATCAAACCTTTTGTATCACTACCGTGGGGACTGCTTCAATTCGTACAATGACTTCTTCAACAAGCAAATATGATCCTCCTTGTTAGGAACTACGAACCCCTCCGGTTGACTCATGTAGATTTTCTCCTCTAGCTCACTATGTAAGAACATCACCTTCACATCAAGTTGTTCCATCTCCAAGTCAAAAACACTCATAATAGCTAATAGGATTCGAATAGAGCTATGGTTCACCACAGGAGAGAATACTTCATGGAATTCAATACCCTCATTTTGAGTATAACTCTGGAAGTTCAATGCCAGGGATTCCCTCTTTCCTCTTGAAGATCCATCTGCAACCAATGATTCTTTTCCCCTTTGGAAGTTACTCCAGCTCCCACATCTAAATTTTTTGAAGAGAGACTCAAACTCCTCATTCATTGATACTAGTCGATGCCTTACCTCTTTGCTTTCTACTGCATCACAGCAGGTGCACGATTCATCTCCAATTGCAATATCTGTCATAGCCAATGCAAAGGCTATAAGTATTGCATCTACCGAGTCAATAGCACAAGCAATAGAATTCAGATACCTCTGTGATTTTTGAATTTGTCACTTTTCTCTGCTTGTAGCAATACTGTATGGTTCTGCTTCACTGGTTTCTTCACCAGCACCTTTATTGCCAAGTTCATCTTGTTGTTCTATTTCAGGTTGAGTAGTACCTGAAGTAATAGGCTGAGTTTCGTCTTCTTTATGCTTCAACTTTCCAATGTCAATATCTAGCTCCACTTACTTCTCAACACCATGATCTATTTGTATGCAATCTCCTTTATAATTTTTTTATTTTGATTTATCATCGTTGCCTCGTCAAAAATGACATCTCTGTTGACAATGATTTTGGGGGAACACAGATTTTTTGTACAATGATTTTGGGGGAACATGGATTTTTTGTACACCTCAGCCTGTAGCCTTTCACCCATCGTGCATACCCTAAAAATCTACACCTTCTTGCCCTCACCTCAAGTTTACCATTGTAACAACCCAAGTCTCTAGGCCCGTCACAAGGGCCTAAGTCAATTTTGGAGACGCGCTGCAGCGCATATGGCGTGCTCCAGCACGTCAGCAATAGCGAGGCGCTGTGTTCCGCTGCTGATCAGAATTCCTAATTCGCACCCCTTGGGCCAAAGAATGGTCAGTCCCGTCCAGATGGTGGCCCTATAGTGGTCCTATGGCGGTCCACAGCAGCCGTGGCGATGCCAAATCGCTACCGCAGAGCCTACCATTATGTTTTTCTTATGGGTTTTTGATGGTATGGTGTTTGTTGATCGTTCCAAGTGCCAACACTACGCCACTTGGAGCTCCTAGTGCCAGTGCTCCTCCATTCCATGACATTCCAGGTGACTGGAGGTCCCAACGCGTCAACGGTTCCATTTTGATGGTTCGTCAATAGGGTCAGCCGGTCAGTTCTACATCATAACATGTACATATGTGTGTGTGTGTGTGTGTATGCTTAGTAGATGATTATTCCCATGCTTACATGATGATGATATGTTATATATGCTTATGCTATGATAAGCCAAAGACTTAAGACTATAGGTATGATATCCCTTAGAACTGTTTGGTTAAGATTACATAAAAGACCCTAATAAAAACTCCGGTTAAGGAATGGACCCTAACTAAGGGTAGGTTCTGGCAAGGCAAGACTTGATACTTAAGTTGTCCATTGTGACGCATGTCTCTTACTTGGGAATCCTCCTATAAGTATGAGACCTCAATCCTCAATTCCTGACAAATAAGACTAAGCTAACTAGGATACCCTTGTCATAATTGGTAGATTTAGGTCTTAACAACTTGGGTAACTAAGCTACCTTACCTAAAAGACTTTACAAACAGTATATCTTAGGATAAATGTCTTAGAATAGTACAGGGTCAACGACCTTGTTTATCAAACTCAGTAGTAGATAGCTTTGAGCACTAAACTCCTCAGATTATGACATGCGCGCCCTTCTAGATTCATATTACATGAGTGTCAGGCTCCTCAAATTAGGGGATGCGCACCCTCACAAGTATCCGGGTTGTGCGTACTGGAACCATCCATATTTATCCTAGTGAAGCAAGGTTGAGCCAAAGTTCCTTTGAATCGAGGATCAAGAGGCATCTCTCCTCGCGCCCCTTCGCTAGGGAGGCAGGCACAGCTGCAAACAAATCAAATTTACTTTTCAGCAGTTTATTCAGATTTACTTTAGCTTCTATGTTTTATTTATCATTCAGTATATGTATATCTACATGCCATGACTATATGCAGTATATGATATGTGTGGTACCGAGGAAACCACCAGTGAGATGACAAACTCACCCCTCTATCGATAATTTTTTTCAGATACAGTAGAGGATAGTGAGAACGCCCCCCTTGTCTAGTAGAAGCGAGAATTCAATGTCAGTAGTAAGCTCCGCTTTGCAGTAGGATCTACTAGAGTCATGTTAGATATGCTCCAAATACCTAGGATAGGATCCCCCATTTAGCATTTGTCTTTAGTTATCTTTTTTTTAGAACAATATTTTCACTATTTCATGCAAACTCAGTTATTATTAAATGAAACCAGTTATTCTATGAAATCAGTTATTTATTATGAGGCAAAGTTATTCATTTATAATCATTTCATGTACGTTAGTATGTCACGTCAGAGCTTCCGTAGGGGCAATAGCCCTACGTGCAGGCATGTCCTAAGTTGGAGCTTGACAACCATCACTCACATGGGAGTACGCAGGAAACCAAATATCTTCAAATCATAATAGTTTATAGTTCGACTAGACCATACCTCTTGTGGAATCTTCAGATTAATCGTAGTTGATGGAGATCGGATTACCAGTTATACAATTGTATTGACTGTCTCAGCCCAAAATGATTTGGGAAGTACAACATTGATTCGCATGCATCGTGCACGCTCTAGAAGTGTTTTGTTCATCTGTCTACAACTTCGTCATATTTGTGGTGTCCTAGGTACAGTATAGTGCCTTACAATACCAGCATTTTTGCATAACTCGTAAAATTCTTTGTTGCAAAATTCACCGCCATTAGTGATTCTCAGTCTCTAGATTGACCGCTCGGTTTGCTTCTCGACCATGGCCTTCCATTGTTTGAACTTTTTGAACACTTCAATCTCTTGGTTCAAAAATAAACCCATAATTTTTTTTTGGAATAATCATCTATCAGTGTAACAAAATAGCGAGCTCCACCTAAGGAGTTAACAAGGGCTGGAGCCCAAACATCCGGGTGGACATACTTCAATATCCCCTTGCTGATGTGTTTTCCAAAGATGAACTTCACTTGTTTCTGTTTCTCAAAGACAATTTTTATAGAAATTGACTTTACAGTTCTTTAAGCCTTTCAGCAGCTCTCTGCTAGCAAGTATGAAAATTCCTTTCTCACTCATATGACTAAGTCGCGTGTGCCTTATTCATGTAGCATCATCTTCTCTTCTTTTAGATGATAGAACAACAACAATTATATTAACCGTGTTTTCCAATAATAGATAGATCCCACCCTGAAGCGTTTCTTTCATCACCACCATTGAGCCTTTGGTCACCTTCAACAATCCACCCTCTCTAGAGAACTTATACCCTCCATTGTCTAGGTCACTCAACGAGACCAGGTTTCTACCCAGCTCTAGTACATGCCATGCCTAAAACATCCTTTTAGTATCGTCATCCAATCTGACTAGCACATCTCCTTCACCTACAATTAAAATTATTCTATTGTTTCCCAATCTGACCTTCCCATCCCGTTTTTGATAGGAAGACCAAAAACTTCTTCTAGTTGTCATGTGAAAAGATGCCCCAAAATCTAGGATCCACTTGTTTCCCAAGTCACTAGTGGATAACATCCAGGCAGAATTAGCATCACTATCGTTAGAACTTGCAACTATTATGTTAGCAGAGTTTCCTGATTTCTCCTTCCTCTCAGGGAAATTGTTTCTTATATGCCCTTCCTTGTAGCAATGAAACCACTTTAGAGACTTGTAATTTTTGGACTTTGATCTTTTTTGCTTTTGCTTCCTGATCCTCTTTTTTGAATACGTCCTCTCATCATGAACAACTCATCTGCAGTATTTTTAGCACTGGGTCCAAATATTAATTTTGTTGCTTCTTTATCATCAACACCTCTTTGATGTTTTTGAGTGTAATGGAGGACCTACCATACATTGTGGTATCACATAAATTATCATAAGACGGAGGTAGTGAAGTCAACAAGATTATAGCTTGATCAATATCAACGACTATTATTCCAACCGCTCCAACATTAGACATCATCCGGTTGAAGTCGTCTATATGGGCTCGAATTGGCTTTTCTCCTGAATACTTGAACATGTATAGTCCCTTCCTCTGAAAAAAGTTGGTTGCATAGAGTCTTAATGGAATATTTTTCTTCCAAAGGCTTCCACAGTGAATCAACAGTCTTCTCACTCATAACCTCTCACAGTACATTGTTTTTCGAGCTCAACTATATTATAATATGTGCTTTGGTTCGTCATCTCCTCCTTCTTTTCAGCAGATAATGTTTCTGGCAATTTGTTCTTGCCCTCCAACACCTGTGTCAGACCTTACTGATTTAGCAATGCCTGCAGCTTCAACTTCCATAGACTAAAGTTGTTGGACCCGTCAAAGTTCTCCACTTCAAATTTTGGCACCAACATCTTCGGACCTTAAACCAAGTGGTTCTAATACCATTTGTTAGCCACAAGATCAGAGTTGGGTATACCCCAAGTGTGTTAACACTTTATAGATGTGAGCGGAAGCGTACCCAATTTATGCAGAGAGTAGTGGAATAAAACAAGTACATGAATAGCACTTTATAGTGGTACCCACCATAACTATTCACACTAACAAAATATATCAAGAAAGTTACACACTAGATTTAACGTGGAAAACTCCTAGAAATACTGAGGGAAAAATCATGGGACAAACTCTGAAAAAATATCCACTATATTTTAAAGATAATTACAATATCCTAATTGCACACACACACACACACAAATATAGTGTATCCCAGTGAGACTCTCTTCTATTACAATGTATAGTATTACAAAGAATTAGAGAATACCCAAAACCTCCAGTGTATGCTCTCACACTACACTCATGAAATTTCTCACTGATTCTCTATTTTTCTTCTCACTCCAAAAGCCCAAGAATGTTTCTTGCTTTGCTTCTGCTTTGGATTTTGGATGTTTATGCTTGCACAAGTTCTCTATTTATATAGAAACTCCACCAATGCAAATTCAACTCCCAACTTCCTTCATAGTGGATACGTACATGCTTTACAAAATTTTTGTCCCACAATTTTTGACACTTGTGAAAAGATAATACATTTTTGGTAAATCCTTCGTCAATGCAAGCCATATATTAACATGTCTTTGCTTGTTGTCATGTCTAAACACAGCCTAACAGTTTTCCCACACTGAGTATTTTCTTGTCACGTTGCTCATTTTTAGTGCATGAAGTATAATTTTGAACCTCCAAATCTCACCGTTTTAAATATCATTTCAGACTCCATAAATTAAACTTCGGTTAATCTTATGGATATCTGCAAGCACCCCATTCCACGTCAGTTATTTTATTTTTCTCTTAAGCCTGATTTCATACATTCAAGGGACGGAAGGCCCACAAAGTTGTAATTTACAATTTAGCCCCAGAAAGTTTGTTTCAAATACGTACAATGTGGGCCGTCTAAAGTTCTTATATTGTTTTTGCTTGACAACAAGATACGACCCATTAAGTTAATGAAAGACTCTCAGCCCATAATGTGTAGTCCAACTCCAATCACATCTTAAAAGGTTCAACAAACCCAAATCGCACTTTATTTCGACCATTCATACTTCATTGCTTTATGTTTTTTTTCCAGAAAAAAGAAAAGAAAAGAGAGAAGGTAGGCCATGGCTCAGGCACCCATGATAACAATGAGTAACTGATCAACAATGTGATCTGTCTCTCTGTACTTATCCATGATACATTTTAATCAGATTCATTTCAGCACAATGTTGTTAGTTCTGTAACAAAATTCCAACAGCTGAGATTGACTAGTCTCTGGAACCTGGATTGCCTTGATATACATGTGGTGCTGTGACTAGACTAATTTGAAACGAGTGATGCTATTTAGACATTGTGAGTGTGAACCTTGTGATGTAAAAACATTTTTGAATTTGAGACAATTTCTAGAGATAAAATTGAAGAACAATGGAATCCCATTCACAGAACATGTCTAGCATGAAAGCTGGAAACGATGCATTTTTGTCAAAGATAAGTAGTCTAGTCTAAACTTTTCAATTAGTCAAATCTAATTAAGAACCCTTAACCAACAAAAAATAAATTGATGCCGCATACTTTCCCTCTGCTTCAAGAATTGAATCACCCTATGCACCTTTATTCTAAAATCAATTAGCGGTTCACATCATCTCATAAAGCGTTTAAGATCTATGTTTCTAAATTCTTATATTTTATTTTCTGTGGTATGTAACCAAGTGTGTGACTTCGGAGTCATTCTTTTACAATCTATTGATCAAATAATTTTATGCACCGTTATGTATGTATCATTGATCAATCTTTCAAAAAGAGAACGCAAGAGAGAGAAATAAAAATCAAGGGTAAAGATTGCATTATGGTGTAAAAGTTGATTTACACTGGGTGCATAAAGAATTTTTTGTGACTTCCACCCTAACATTTTTTATTGATTCTCTTCTTTTTTATTTATTTTCTTTTCAGAGTCAAAATTGTTTAAACATTTGAGTTTTTACAAGGGACATGACTCTCTCAACATCGATTTTTTTATACTAAAAATTTGAACCCAAGATCATTAGTTAAGAAGAAGGAGTATTCTACTACTTCAACAAACTATGTGATAATTTATTAACGCTCTTCTTCGCATTGTTTTATGATATTAATAACGTTTCTTCAATAATTGTGCGTTCAACCTAAGTGATTCCAATTACATGTAGGTGGTCAGGTTATTGACCTTAATGTATGCAAATACAGTGATTAGTAAACAGGCCGTACAATACATGCATAATCATACTATACATTTATCCCTATAATTGGATGTAACATTGTAACATCAAGCGACTTAAATAGTGTACCTTATCGTAAACCAAACTTGAGGTGGTTGTCAAATACTGTTCATCTGCTTTATGTGTAATGATTGAAAGTTCGATAAGCTTTCCTCATCCAGCCACTTTTGAAGACAGCTATTAAATTATAAGCACATTATATAAGCTTCTATGTATGCACATAATTTTACTTGGATGTACCAAAGGGTTGAAATTAAACTTTCTTTCTTATCCATAAGCATATAAATATGTGGCAAGTTCATGTCTTACACGTCTACATCTGAATACAAAACAAATGGCAAGTCTTCTGTAGGTCAGAGTGTCGTAACTAATTTAGGTTTTCCATGGTCGGAAAAAAAATTAATAATAATTGTATGGTTTCTAAAGGTCCTTCAATTATTTTTGGTGTGTATATTAATGCCGGTTAAAGAGCCAGCCATGCAAATGAATTAATTTCAAGTGGGGTCTAACTGCTAATTTGGCGCATGCTTAGAAAATGAAAGGAGCAAAATTCTAATCCCAATCAGATTCAAAATTGTATCAATGCTCACTAACACTTGTTCTGTACTGAAAGTGAACCATCTATTTCAAGCCTTAGAAATTTTCAAATTTCAAGGGTAATATGGTAATCTACATGGATGATATTGACCCAGCACCAGCTCGTATAGGGATTGACCTCTTCTGTTTGCAAAAAAATTGGCAATATATTTTTACTTTTCTATGCTCCAATTAGCAAAGTACATTATTCTCACTGTGTTTTGGGTGGTAGAGAGCAATTAAATTAAATGTTGGTGACATCATCATCACCGGAAACTTGGGCATAAATTAATGTGAATTCTCAGACCTTTTTTTGTTTTTAGGTTGCCTGCCCGGTATCTAAGGCTTAGCCTTAACTAATCCAGGTCGACCCGGGTCGCGCACCTGGCTATGGCGGGTGACTCTTCTAGCGGGGATAACTGCGTACACAAGGTCTCGAACTCGGGACCTTGCTTAAGCGATACCAAGCCGCTTACGACTTGGACCAACCCCCGTTGATTTTCTCAAACCATTTTGAGATGGGAAGAAACTGAAGTTCGAAACTAGAAGCAAAAACAAAACTAATTAAAAGCTTGGAAAGGTGGAAATTAGAAGGACAAGTGTTCTAAAAAGAGTAAGATTGTTACTCACGTTGACTAGAGTACAACCAGTCCAAGCTTCAGCTTTTGCTAATATCATTATTATAATTATAACTATAATCATCATGGACTGCCTCTTTTTTTTTTCCTTCGGTTGATCACTATCCTCCAAAGTTAGTTAAGCATTTTGAGGTGGTTTATTACTGCTAATTAAAACAATTTTTTTTTTAAAAAAAAGTTTAGGTGAGGTAAGCACCGGTATCTTACTAGAGTCAGGATATGTCTCAAGATTTTTTGAACGCTTATAGAGATATTTATAAATTATTCACCAACAAAGTGTTCGTATTGGTTAATGAGATTCGAACCCTCTTCCTTTTAAGATAAGAGCTCAAACATTAACGAACTGTGTTTGTTGATGCTAATTAAAATACATCTCACAACATCTAAAGAAAATTCAAGTGTGGGAGATAAAGTGTCACGTTAACATAAATATGAACCTTTTACGGTTAATTTCTTGTTCTGCCTATTAATTTAAATCAGTCTAAAATTTTAGGGTTCCCTCGCAACAATTAATTGTATAATCCTCCTTCGATAACAGGCATTGAACTGTGTCGCAGGGCTTTGTTGGTGCCATGTTATTAGTAGCGAAATTAAAAATAAAAAATGTCGGTCAAATATACCCCTCACTTTTCCATGTTTTTCAGACCTCTGCATGGGAAGGAGACTAAATTATCTGTAAACAGCTGCAATGAATTATAAATTTATAATGGCTAACAAACATATTCATACAGTTTTGTTCACTTTTCCTCCCCTACTAAGCCATGTTTTCAGTTTTAAAGTTTGATGAGTCATTGTCTGACAAGCTATCCAATGCAAGTGCTTACAGATGCTACTACCCAATTTTTATGAATGTCCTCTCATATATATAATGATGAATGGCTGGCCTCAACCATGCACAGTATTCATTCTTCAGGGGCCTTAATTATGTAGAGGAAATTTACCTGAAACCAATCAAGAAGCAAGTAATGTGCAATTATTAAATTCATACCAAACCTTCCACCAATGAATTTAAACTAAACCAATGTCTCAATCTCAAGTCAAACACAAAATCAGTAGTTAGATGGCCAATTGATAGGTATTTACTATACTAGTACTGTTTAATTATACTTACCCTTTTGCGTGTTACAAAAGTGTATTAAGTAAGAGTATTATTCATTTGAGATGCATTACATGTACTTGTTCATGTGTGAGATATTATGCTGATACACATATATATTTATTATTGAATGAAATTTTGATGGGGTTCACACCTCAAAATAATTTCATTCAATAATAAATATGTATGTATCGACGTGATATCCCACACGTATAAATAGAAACAACATTTTTCTAATCATTACCATGACTCAACAAAGCATCGCAAGTGTAGCCCTTTTCTAGTAAAATCTTATCATACTAGTTCTCCAAAAAAATTTGTTATCAGATTAATCCTTAATGATTAGAAAAGTTACCATATTAGTCCTATTATATAAGAAGCATCTATAAGTTTATGAGGGTAAACAAAAGTTGGAATAAACATAATGTACGTACTCAAAATACAGAGACATTTGTTTGGTTAGGTGTGGTGCCATGATGAATTTGGGATGATGTGTTGTACATTCTTATATTTGTAGTTAACTTTGATTAACATGGTTTTTTAGTTTGATGCATGGTCTAGGGTGAAAATGCTAATTAAATTTCTTGTAGTTGATACCAGGACACATAAATACGTAAGAAGAAAAAAAGGAAACACTAATTGGATGTTGGTGTAGCATCTCCCCACATAGATAAATGCTGTTAATTTTATTCGTGTGTATTTCATTTCATGCACACGCTCAGAGCAGAAAATGATTAGGCCAGCAGAGAATACGTACAATAGATAGATAGAAAGACAAAGGCAAGGAATAGTAGTGTAGGCCCTGGATGACTGCTCGCCATTAGCTGGATGGAAAGGTAAGCCTGTTTGTCTGCGACACCTTCCAATATTTCAATCCTTCTCCTCCTATTATAAATATGATACTTCCCTTCCCCTCAAATGCATTCAATCAAAATCAACCAACAAGATTTTTCCTTCTAATTATAATTAAAACACCAATGTTCCCTTGCGGAAATGTCGGTGCCCTTATTTTGTTATTATCATCATGGGCTCTGTGTGCTTGGGGGCGACCCGCCACTTTCGCCCAAGACTTCCGAGTCACGTGGTCCGATTCCCATCTCAGGCAAATTGATGATGGCAGGGCCATTCAACTCATTCTTGACCGAAACTCCGGTAAGTGAGTGAGTGAGTGAGAATTAAAAGCAATATTGTATCTGAGGCATCCAAAAGCATTGATCCAATTTTGCAGGGTGCGGGTTTGCTTCCAAGAGCAAGTACATTTTTGGGCGTATTAGCATGAAGATCAAGCTTGTAGCTGGAGACTCTGCTGGAACTGTCACTGCATTTTATGTAAAGTTTAAATCTTCCCACACACCACATCCATATCCATTTACATTATTTACATTTACATTTGATCAATAGGCTGCAGGAGGTTGATGTTGGTTGTTGCTTTAATTCGTGCTAGATGAACTCTGACACGGACACTATTCGGGACGAGCTGGATTTCGAGTTCTTGGGAAATCGTACTGGTCAGCCTTACACTGTTCAGACAAACATCTATGCCCACGGAAAGGGGGATAGAGAGCAGAGGGTCAACCTCTGGTTTGATCCTTCTGCCGACTTCCATACTTACACTATTCTCTGGAATCATCGCCATATTGTGTGAGATGTCACGTCCTACCTTGTACTTCAATTAACAAATTAATGTATGCATTTATGTGTGTACGTAACTAACTTGATTCTAAAATGATTGATTCATCATGCAATGCAGGTTCTACGTTGATGAGGTTCCGATTAGAGTGTACAAGAGCAACGAAACTAGGAGAATTCCATACCCAACGATGCAGGCCATGGGAGTGTACTCCACACTGTGGGAAGCTGATAACTGGGCAACAAGGGGTGGCCTCGAGAAAATTGATTGGAGCAAGGCTCCTTTCTATGCTTACTACAAGGATTTTGACATTGAAGGCTGCCCTGTCCCAGGCCCCTCCAACTGTGCCTCTAACCCAAGGAACTGGTGGGAGGGTGCCACTTACCAAGCTCTTAATGCCGTTGAAGCCCGATTGTACAAGTGGGTTCGTCTCAACCACTTGATCTATGACTATTGCCACGACAAGCCACGCTTCCCTGTGGCTCCACTTGAGTGCCTTCCTGCCATTTAAATATCTATCTCTCAAAAATTGCTTTATTCTATTGGATGCTTCACACCACCACAACAACAACTTGTCTTCAACTGAATTAAAATGTTGGCATAATGCGCACTTTTGATATGTACGTACTCCTATTGAATTCTCCTTGTCCTGTGTGTATATATATAGTTATAATAAATATTCTTTTTATTTGGAGGAGGGGGCTGAGGTGAGGTGAGGGTACCAAGCTACAGATTAATGATTTTTGTGTTCGGGAGACACGGGCGTAGTTCAAATCATTCATCGGGCGATTTGAAGTATATTTAACGTAATTGTATTTTGGTGTTCCTTGTTTTCGGGTCTATATATAATAAAGATCGATCGATCTTGTATGAATGGTGTACGATACTTTTCAGGTGAAATAGATAATTTCATGATATGTTTCTATCCAAGCCAAGGGACAAATATATGGTTGGCCAATGGGATAACAATAGCATGTTACGCCAACGTACTTGGACGATGTTCAAATACCACAACTCTTTAGTTATTTATGCAACTATACATTTGTTGCTGGTAAAATCATTCGAAACGACGGTATGCATCAAGAAAAGGAAAAAACTAGTAATGTCATCTATGCGTTGCAATTACCAGACTTTGACTCTTTCCAAACAGTAGTGGCTCCCGATGATAGTGTTTTGAAATAGTTAGTTGGAGGTTGGCACGTACCTTTCCATATTTACTTTTAGCGTCTTATCAATGTCACTTCGTTCTTCTCCTTCCCTCCATTGAATTTATTAATGCGAAGGAATCTGATTACTGATCATAGGTGAAGGAAATATATACTTTTGAGAACAGAAAATGAAATGACAAAGGGAAGACTAGAGAAAATTGTACCGTATTGGTTATTTGGTTATTTTATTTTAAAATATTAATCCTTCAAATACAAGAGCAAGTGTCATGTGAATTTAGGCAATCGAACTAAACAACGGAGCCATAACCAATAACTACATTTATTAGCAGAAGATTAGTTAGGTTGATAGGATAGGAGCAATGCATATATTCGCAACTAGCACTAGCTCTAGCTCTAGCTCCACTACAGAGTGTAGAAACATATCGTTATAAGTATAAATTTGTCAACGCCCAATAAATTAATTAGACGGATGATTGCAATCAGCTGGAAGGTGTGGCATGGTCATCTTAAGATAGAAGGTCTCAAATTCAACCAAGTACTGGAAAATTGGTTCATTTGAGTAGTTAAATATGCCCCCCATTTATTTAATTTATTTGATCGCATGAAAATTGTGATGCTGTTTGTGACCGCATAAATAGTCGGCAACGCTCAGAGAGTTATTTTTGTTACGCAGCTGGCTACCGCAAGAAGAAAACAATTTAGATAGAGCAATCATTACCATTGCAGCAATGGACAAAAAATTCATGCTCAGATAGTTCTCAATTTTTACTGTCACGTATGATCCTATTCGTAAATACTATCCTAGATGCCAGTGAGCAATATATAGTTCAAGTAATGCCTCTTGATCCTAAGTCCTTAGGTTATTATATAAAACCTTTTCTCTTCAACATTTGTTTTGTATCCCTAAATGTGATATTCACTTAGAAAGATTTTTCCTTTTTTTTTGGGGTAAAGCACTTAGAAAGTTAATGTGCCTTATTTGTTTCTTCTTTTAAAAAGGCTTTTATGCTATGTATCAGTGCTACACTGCTCTGTTTTGTGGATGTATAATAATGGAGAAACGTGTCTAAGATTTTTGTTCTTTTCATTAGAGTTTATTAGCTTAAAAAGTGAATAACACTGCATGGTTTTTTTTTTTACCTGTTCAACATTCAATCTTAGATTCGTCCCTAAATACAAGTAAGCAAATTATTAGCGTAACTGATTTCCACACAAAAGAAAGGGCAAATCTCCCTTTCAAAAGGTAATGGTTTAAATATTTGACCAAAAAAAATAATGGTTTAAATATATTACGAAACCTAACAAATTTTAGAGATTTCGATTAGGTTCGTAAAAAAAATATTGTTTTTTAGTTTTGATTTAAACATATCATAAATTACATAATTTTAGTCCTTATCGTTAGTGAGAGTTTGTGATTTTAGTCTCTATCATTAGTATAAATCTTTTAACTACTGACTTGACTGGTGGAGTATCACGTGTGCAATCAATAGTGATTTGAGGACAAATTCAAATCAAATAATGTGTTATGGGCTGAGTTACGGGTCAAGTGGATTTATTTTGTTCATACGACACTCTGTTAACTACGTCAACAATTAATAGAGTCTTATTAATGATAGGAACTAAAAGCATATACTTTGTGATATGTTTGGACTAAAATAAAAAATTTAGGGGCCTAAACCAAATCTTTAAAATTTGTTAGGACTTAAAACATATTTAAGCCAAAAATAATTTATTTAGAATATTGTTACGGGCCAAAAATAATGCCAAATGATTAAGTCCATAAGGGTGTGGTCAACAGCCCGCTACGCTAGGCCCAATTTGGAACCATGGATGATGGGCCAAGACCACCTTGCCCCCATACCTGACCCCGATTTGTCCCACTCATGCTTGTTGCACAAAATGCGCCCAAAAATAACACCAACACCATAATCACCCTAAGATACGAGGACAGTTATTACTCGAGATGAGGAGCTAAGGGTCTATCTGAACTCATTTCAAAGAGCTCAGTTATAAAAGCACATTAACCGAACATATTTAGGTATCACTTATTCAAAACTAATAATACTCATCTAAAACTTGTGTTAACTTGAGTGTTGAAGTACCTTTGTAGGTACACGCTCTTATGGTAGGAAATAATATTAGAAATATTAGTATTATTTTAGAGTACTAGAGTATTAGGTAAGAGTGACATATCAATACAAGAAAGATTATTTAGAGAAATATTCTTTCGGAGAGTGACGTGTGTGTTAGATGAATCCTTTAAAATCCTTTGTGTGTGTGTATAAAACCCCTTTTTTATATGAATCAAGGAATGAAGAAAGAAATAATTCTTTAATTATGTTTATCCTTAGTAGCTTCAATAGTAATAGCTTAATGTTTTATCTTTCGTTTCCTATCACGGCGCCTCCAACTCAATCGCATTCAGGACCTACAAGTGTACAACGTTAAAGCTTTCATCAAAGACACATCACATTCATCTATTGCGTTTAGATAATCTCATTCCCTGTGGAATTACCTTAGAAGAGATATACTGCAATTACATTTTCTTTTTGGACAGTGATTAATGGCTCGAATTCTTTTTCGTGGCTATTTCCAGTGTTTATGTGATTTTTCAAGTTTCAATTGTTCTCATGTTACATTCTTATCTTCTTTATTAATTAATGATCCACAATCTATCTACACTCTTTTACGTGGACTCGAACATTTAAATACAAAAGAAAATTGCTACGTTCAACTTATACTTTGATTATTTTGGTATTTCACAGCAGCGGTAAGCACGCGGGCAGCATTTATTTACTAAATAAAGCGAATGAATGTCAGAAAGCACAAAGAAAAAGATGCAGAGGTAAGTGGTAAGAGAAGTGAACACAACAAAATGCATGTTGGAATTGCCCTGCAGCAGAGTCCAAGGAAAAGGAGACAAGAACAGAGAACAATGTAGACGAGCCCAAATCGGAAAAGGCAGGCACAGAAGCATCCTCTCAGCTACACAACAAGCGCAACGCTCGATCCATCTGCAGGGAACACGATTCTCTTTTCCTTTCTTTTTGTTTAGCCATTTTATACATTCACCAGAGCTGCCATTGCCATTCTCTCACAATAATATGAGATTAGTTACTCTTTTTCTCCCACCTTTATTATTATCTTTTCAAATATATGAAAACCATCATGTTCCTAGTAAAGGATATATAATTTCAACAATTTATTTTTAATTTTTAGTTAATAATCATATGATATTCATGTTTTTTTTTCTGTCATATGAATATAATCAATCGTTTTTACTGACATGTCCAAAGCATAATCAGAGGATGTACGTAAAACTCATTTACACTAATAATGTATAAAAAGTAAACTTACAAACTAAACTTATAACAACATCTCATGATCTAACAAGATTAACTTTTATATTTAATTAAACATAAATATTGGGGACTAATGTCATTCTAAACGACTTGTTACGAATTTAATCAATTTTTTTAATAAAATTTATGATCTTTTGACCTCGTTTATTGTTAATTACACATCTTTTAATGGAACCACATTCATATTATTTTTAATTTGTAGATCTCTTGTTACTTTTCCTTCCATTTCTTTTTCCAAAATTCCGGCCATATTCTTGATTAACAAAATGGCTTCTTATAATACAAAAAACTATTGTAGAACATGCATATTTTGCATGTGATAGACCACTATGTTAAGGGTAGGGCTGTCAAAATGAGCCCGGCCCGTGGGCCTGACCCGTTTACATGGTTAAATGGACAGGCCCGCTAAGCCTGCGGGCTAGTCTGTGAGCCCGTGAAATATTTTTTTATTTGAAAAAAATCAATTTTTTAAAAGTTTTATTTTGGACTCTAAATTTTATTTTTGGAGCTTAAGAGTATACTTATAATTGAGCATGTTTAATTATTTGTTATGCTTAACTACTTAATTATATTTATATTGCTATATAGCTGAAGTGCTATGACATAGATATTGATAAATTTTGCGTTATATTCCTTCAATGAGTGCCTACGCCCTACAAGTTAATATATACTTTCAAACCTTGTTTATTATTGATTAATCTACGAGAAAGAGTTCCAATTGTGTTTTTAATCAATAACATAACAGTACTCACATCAATGTTATATGTCCTCATTTAATTAATGAAATTGTATTAATTCATGAGTCGATTTCAAATAGCATTTGAAAGCATTTGATATCTTTCAAACAAGATAGTTGAAGGAACAAAAAAGATAATATAATATCGCAATCAACCATTTAAACTATTTCTTTCTAATTAATTAATAGATAGACGATAAAAAATAGTTAAAAATGATCGCGTATACTTATTCACAATTTTGTATTTAAATCATAAAAAATAGATCAAAATTTTAATTTTTTTTAAAAAAAATAAACGAGCTAGCGGGTTAGGCCATTTAGGCCCACAGATCGACCATAAATGAGCTGGGTCAATAAAAATAGGCATAATTTTGGCCCGGCCAGTTTAAGCCCCGCGGGCCTTAGCGGGCCGGGCCGGCCCGTTTGACACCCTTAAGGGTTTAACTAGTAGAGGTATGGTTATATCTTTGATATACTTAATCAAGATGAAATCATTTCATATTTAGGTGAAATGTGTAACCGCTTAATTTCATTGATGTTTAGGGTCCTATATAAGATTATGTTTTTTCGTGAAGAAGTACAAAAAGAAAAGAAAAGAAACAATAGCTAATTTTCGAAGAACTAGAGATGATGAATTTATGTGTTTTTGTTGATCTTCCTCTATTTTTCTTGTGTTATTTGATTTACAACAAAAACTTACTTCTCACATTGGTGAAGTGTACTTGCACCAGTATCTCCCCTAATATTTACAAGGAGGCTCTGATTATATAAATGTGATGATGAGGATTGCGTTCTCTAGAGTCAGGGTCTTTTCCTTTCATTTTTTTTTCTCTTATAATTATTACTTTTCCTTCCAATNGCTAGTTCTTGAAGAACTAGACATCGTAAGTGTTCTCTCTATGCATTGTCTCCTGTGGTTTCTTGATTTAATTTGTTAATTCTGATAAAGACGAATCAAAGTTGCTGGCACTATTTCAAGCATTCCCAATCCAAAGAACTGATGTTTGATTAATTAGAGAGAATGGTTTGCATATACACGCATGATAACCAAATCACTGAAACCGTTAAGCAAGATATATTATCAATATTTGTACATCGAAAGAAGATATAAGAACTAGTGTTAATAAAAAAAAAGGATATATTATGATAAGGCATGCATTAGCTGTTACCAAACAAAGAGACAGCTCATGCACAAACATGTCAGACATCACAACCCTAAAAATAAGAATTTTGGACAATTTTTATATACTGCATACAACTTTTTGTTTTTCCATCCCCATAGTTTCAGATAACAACAACATACAGAGAAGAACAAAAGGAATAGCAGATATTCCTTTCAAAGCCGCTGAGAGGACTTGGAAGCTAAAATAAAATAGTACTTTTCTAATCAATTTCATCACCAACTGTGGCCCCCAACAATAATTACCATTTCGTCCCTCTCTACCTACCGATTATGCAGAGGATTAGCACCCGACGGCACTCCTCTCTTGTCTTCTAACTCTGCTTTGCGATGGCCAGAGAGTTCGCAGCAATGGGAAGAAGGCCTTGTGAAATTGAACAAACCAGCGGCAATGCCAACAATACCAGAGTTGCAGAAGATCAACAGAACCAACAGCATAGAAAGAGCACCCATGTCACTCGCTTTGCATAGCAGAATAATACAAACCCAGTTGCTGAGAATCATGCAACTTCTTACGTGATTCTGAAACCAACGAGCACGTAGATCAGTTGATAGAGATTATTTTAACTTAACCAGAGGTCTGTGGTTCGAGCCTGGTATGCAATTGTGAAAGGGAATCCTGCACCGGCTCGAAGAAAAGAAAAAAGAAACGTGACTCTGGATTGAACTGAGAGGGTGGTATTTGCCTCCGAAGGCAAATTATGTACTCGAGATTGAATTGCCTCAATTTGCCAAAGTTGTGAAACAAAGAATGGGAAAAAGGGTGTAGGAGGATTTTTATGGTTAACTTGCCAATTTAGAGTCAAATGGTACTCGAGTGAAGGCAGGTCCAAACGCCAATGACCAATGTCTTTTATATGTGTATGATGCTATATAGTGATGGGCATCTTGGAAGTTATGAGAAAAGCCACCCCTGCTGAATCACACGCCAGGGAGAGCTTTGTCCAGCATGACTATAGTTTTGGTACCTTTTTTATATCTGAAAGGAGGACACCATGATGTCTTATAATATGATCACTCTTGCACCTGCTTTTCTATCTACTTTATTTCTCTACTTCTTTAATAGTAAGTTGGTAGCTGACAAACAAATACCTCCCTCCCCCAAAATAAAGTAGCATACTTACAATGGTTGTTGAATAAGTCCCTAAAATCCCGTGTATTGGTTGGCATGTTGGGTTGAATAGATATAATCCAGCTTACGAGAGTAATGTTATTTGTACATCTATTTTTAATGAACACTCAAATTCACAAAAGTATAAGATTTATTATGCTCACTTATTTTTCTATGATGGATCGTTATGTTTTGTGAATGTGAATGTCGTGTCCAACAAAAATAAATGTGAACATAACATTGCTAAATATTGTTAGTACAAAAGTTTTTTATAATCATGGTTTATCATTTAATTAAAAATATTCAATTGTTACAATGTCTCACACATACAAATATATGATTCCTTATAAGTATAAGGGTCGAGATATATCTTCAGGTACAAACTCTTGGAGAGTTTATATTAGTAGTGAAAATTGAACTCACTTCTTGTGAGATAGAAAATGGATTCTTTTGATTGAATTTTTGTTATATATTGTTAAGTGTGATATCTTACCATTAATTGATAAAGTGAATCTCATACATGACATAAGTGGCAAAAAAAATTAATGGTAAAAAATCACACTTAACAATATATAACAAAAAATTTAATTCAAAAGATTTATTTCTTGTGACATATGAGTTGTTCCTTAACAACTGTGTCAACTATCTTGTAGCATTATTGGCTATTTAATGCACAAAATTTAATATTTTTTATTTCCTACTTTATTATTGTTTTTGGCAATGGCACATGTTGGTTTTTTAATGTCTAAGCATAGGCACGTGCTTATTAAGGGCTTTCTGTCTCACCAGAAATAACATCATCAAAGTGTTTTTGTCAGATCAAGTTAGAGCTTCCTTTTACAGCCCGGAGAATTTATTGTTATTTTATTATATCTTTTCGGGTCATGGGAGGATGTATTGTTGGAACTGAACCTCTATGTTCAAATTTTTGGGTTCAGCAAACTTCTAAATTCCAAAATTCAGAAAAGAAGTTATTCGGATCATGACCATTGAATAGCATAACAGGCCCAAATTTAGTGTCCAATAATTTTTGGCTCAGATGGAGGGGCTCAATGACGGAGGATTTTGACATCGGAGTATCCCACACATTTGGACTAGAAGAAAGAAGATTAGATTTTGACTTTGTTGTGGGTGATTTTCCATGTTTTAGATCAAAAGTAGCTTCAAATTGGACCATAATTTATTTTGTTGAGTTATGTATTTTCCCTTTTAGATCTGAAATAAAATTGCTTGAATGTGAAAAATTAAAAAAGAAAAAGACAAATCAGATTGAAAGAAGAAGGTTAGCAGGGACTTAATGTGGGGTTCAATATCCAAAGGGAATAATCCATTGGGCCCAACCATGAATATTATGCTGAGCAGAACAATTTACGAGTGTTAGTTTACCCAAAGAAAAGCATAAATAAAATACAATAAAGATAAGGGAGTGGTCCTGTCAATTCTGATTAAGATCTGTCCAAATTATATTTAGGAGTTTTGGGCCAACTTCATGTGATGTTTGGGCTGTGTTGGCAGAATTCACTAGAAATACATGAAGATTAATGTGCCCACAAAAAAAAATGAAAAATTATTTGTCCCCGGTTTGGTAGTCCCCACCAGAAAATAACAAACACGGCATATGGTATGTCGTGTGAATGTTCAGCTTAACTCCGTTGAATATGCATGCACATGTGTATCCATTAAGGCTTTTAAGTTCTTTGTTGCAAAATTTCTTCCATGTATCAAACTTTTTCCCTGTAAGGCCCACGAATTATTGTTCACATTCAAGTTTAACTTTACGCTCCTTCCCCCTTTCTTTTTCTCTTTTTTGAGAGGGAAAAATTTAATTTTACTTGCCCGTGCTTGATTATTCAACTTCCAAACAAGGCCAAAGAATAAACTGCTATAATTGGTACAGTGGTGAGAGTTTAGATAATATATGTGAAATCCTAAGTTTAAAGAACAAAAAAATCTTAAAAGGATAGTGATAATACTTATAAAACTGCATATATGCAGTATGCAGAAAATATGAGAGATGATGCTACAGCAGCATGAACAGAGAATAAGAGAAATAAGAGATGAT
>QANU01015964.1:1618893-1630877 GCA_003254905.1 Nissolia schottii
CCCCCCCCCCCCCCCGCGCAAGCTTGATTGGGTGAATGAATTAAAAACAATCCAAGCTTGACAAGAATGTTGTTGAATGGGCCATGAGCTAAAGGCTTTGTAAGAACATCTGCAACCTGCAACTTTGTTGAAATGGGATGGATGGTGATAACACCCGATTGTAGCTTGTCTCTAACTAAATGGCAGTCTATTTCAATGTGCTTCGTTCTTTCATGCATGACAGGATTAGAGGCCAGTTGGATAGCTGAATGATTGTCACAATAGATCATGATGGATTTAGTGTGAGGAAAGCCAAGATCATGCATCAGAAAGGACAGCTACTGTGCCTCACAAGAAGCTTGGCTGAGAGCCCTGTATTCAGCTTCTGAGGATGACTTGGAGACTTCGTCTACTTTTTACTTTTCCATGAAATTAGAGAAGATCCAAGGTAAAAGCAAAAACCAGAAACCGACTTCCTTGTATCTAGACATGCGTCCCAATCTGAGTCAGAGTAACCTGTTAAGGTTAAATCAGATGTAGCAGCAAAGTGTAAACTAGCAGGGGAATTTTTGAGATACTTAACAATTCGATGGGCTGGCTGTAAATGCTCATCAGTGGCACAATCTAGAAACTAACTTAATTTGCTTAGGGCAAATGCAATGTCAGGTTCTGTGTTTGTCAAATGAATCAGGCGCCCAATTAACCTCTTAAATACTGAATTATCTTTCAGCAAAGTGCCAGATTCCCTGCTGAGCTTGTTATGATAGTCCATTGGGGTGGAGGCAAGTTTACAACCAAGCAATCCACAATCTTTGATAAGCTCCAAAGCATACTTCCTTTGATAGAGATGAATGCCAGATTGGGACATTGCAACCTCCATGCCAAGAAAGTACTTGAGTTGGCCAATGTCTTTGGTTTTGAACCTGTCATCTAGCAACCTTTTAAGAGAATTAATTTCATCAAGGTCATCACCAGCTAGCACTAAATCATCAACATAAACCAAGACAACAGTGAAGCCATGATCAGTTTTCTTAGTAAACAGAGAATAATCAGCTTTGGATTGTTGATAATCTTGTGCTAACAACACTGAAGTGAGCTTGACATTCCATTGTCGACTTGCTTGCTTTAGACCATATAGGGATTTCTGCAATTTGTATACTAGTCCAGACTTATGTACATCTAGACCTTGAGGAATCTTCATGTAAACTTCCTCCAATAAATCTCCATGCAAGAATGTAGTGTTTAATGTAAATGCCAATGTTTTGTTGCTGTAATTGCTAACAATAGTCTGATAGTGGTCATCTTCACCACAGGACTAAATGTCTCTGCATAATCAATCCCATAAGTCTGATTGAAACCCTTGGCAACAATCCTGGCCTTGTATATCTCATCACTACCATCAGGATTCATTTTAACCTTGAAAACCCATTTGTTGCCAATGGCTTTCTTGTTAGGTGGTAGTTCAGTCAAAATCCAAGTTCCATTTGTTTCCAGAGCTAATAGTTCAGCCTTGATTGCCTCTTGCCAACATTCATGAGCCACAGCCTCTTTGTATGTAGTAGGTTTAGATATGGTGGATAGGGATAATGCAAAATGCTTATATGATGCAGACAAGGAATTATAGGACAGATAATTGGATAAGGGGTACCTGATATGATGATTGGTGTGAGTAGCTGTTGAATTAGACAAGACACAATGATAGTCTTGCAAATAAGAAGGAGGCCTCTTCATTCTACTGGATTTTCTTGCTGGTGCTGCATCATGTGGTTGCTGTGTGGTATTCATGTCTGAAGAATTTTCAGGAATTGCTTGTGTTGCAGAATTTTCTGAACCAGAAACAGGTGGTATAGGTATTGTTGGGTTAAGTGTGGGTGCAGATGAGGGCTCAGGTGGTATGTGCATGTGATGGTGGGTTGGGTTTGGATATGATGTAGGTGGATCAAGGAAAGGATCTAGGTAGTGTGTTGGTGTTATAGTAGGCTGACCAAGTATGGAGGATGGGTTTTCAGGTATGGCAGTGGTGAGATGGGGGAAATGGTGTTCATAAAAGGTGACATTTCTGGAGAGAAATACTTCTTTAGAGGTCAGATCATAGAGCAAATACGTTCCAGACTTGTAACCTAGAAACATGCACTTCCTTCCTCTACGTTGCAATTTTTTTCTATTATTTTGCAATGTAGTTGCATATGCTAGGCATCCAAATACTCTTAAGTGGCTTATATCAGGTATGGTTTTGAGAAGAGCCTCATAAGGAGTTAGGTTGTGTAAGAATGAGCTTGGTAGCCGATTTATGAGATGAATAGAATGAGCAACAGCAAAGTGCCAAAAACTTGGTAGTAGGTTGGACTGAAATATCAAAGCCCTGGCAACAACTAGAATATGCTGGTGCTTTCTTTCAACCACTCCATTTTGTTGGGGTGTTTCCACACATGATGTTTGATGTATAATCCCTTTTGAATGAAAGAATGAGTGCATGTTGAACTCAGGACCATTGTCAGATCTTATGCACTTCACTGATGCCTGAAATTGATTTTCCATCAATGTAACAAAATTCCGAAGTAATCCAACAGCTTCAGATTTGAACTTCTTGAAGTATGCCCATGTAAACATTGTATGGTTATCCATAATTGTAAGAAAATACTTGAAACCAAAGGCTGATGGGACAGAAATTGGTCCCCAAATGTCAACATGTAGTAAAGCAAAAGCAGAATCAGATGTGGACAGTCTAGCTGAAAATGGTAATTTTCTATATTTGGCAAATTGGCAAGAGTCACATGGATTGTTGACAGCATTATTACATTGAAGGTAAGGAAATGTAGCTTGTAAACTATCTAATTTCTTATAGGAATGATGGCCTAGTCTAAGGTGCCATGTGTGAGACTTGTTGAGAACAAAGTTGTTGATGGTGTGCAGGTCTGGGACCCGTGCAGCTGCTGAATCCATGCAGTAAAGGCCTTGTCTTGAGCTAGCTACACCAATCATCTTCATAGATGGCAATTCCTGTATCTCACGTTGGTTTTTAGTGAAGCAAAGTTTACATGGTAAATTGTTGGTTAGCTTTAAGATAGATATAAGATTAAATGTGAAATTGGGAATGTATAGCACATTTGTAAGGAAAAAATGTTTGGAAAAAAACACATTTCCTGCAATATTGGTTGAAATTTGGCTCCCATCAGGTAGTATTAAGTGTATTGGAGTGAAATGAAAACTTGAATTGTCACAAGTCTCCTTAAGAGACACAATGCTGCAAGTGTCATCAGAATCTACATCCTCTGCAGCTGTGACATTATTGGCTGTCTTGGCTCTATTTTTCTTCTGCATGTGAGTAGGATATCCTATCTTCTTAAAGCACTCATTCTCCAAATGTCCAGTGCCTCCACAGTTATTGCAGTGTTTGGAGTAGTAAGAGGGACTTCTACTCTTAGGAGGAGGCTTGGAGTTCTGATTCCTGGTCCTGCCCCTGGTGTCTGTTTGCTGTTTAGCAGAAGAAACAGCAGCAGCTAGTAATCTATCCTCATATTCCATATTAAATTGCCTTTCTTGTTGTAGCAGAAGAGATAGGACCTTATTGATGTCAAGGATAGGTTCTAGGAGCATGATTTGTGATCTAACAGTGTTATAATGTTCATTTAAGCCTCTAAGAAACCTGATTACATAATCATGATCACGATATTCTCTAATAATTCCAAGACCACGTGTGCATCTAGCTGGACAATAGCACATTGGAATAGGTCTGAAATTCTCTAATTCACCCCAAAGAGTCTTTAATTGAGAGTAGTAAGTGGTAATAAGCGAATCACCTTAATGAAGTGAAAATATCATATCCTGAAGTTCAGGAATTCTATAAAGATCTCGTTGATGATATCTTCGTTTTAGGTCTTACCATAGATCAACAGCACTTTTCATCCAAATGATGCCAGACATAATCTCAGCAGTTAGTGAATTTGTTATCCAACCAAGAACAAAGGTGTTACACCTATCCCAAGCCGTGAAAAGAGGATCATCCTCATCTGGTTGAGTGATTCTTCCATCTACAAATTGGAATTTATTCTTACTTTTCAAAGCTAAGCGCATAGCTCTTGCCCAATGATGATAGTTTCTTTCAGTTAAGACCTGTGGTATAAGTACTATTACAGGGTTCTCACTTGGGTGAAGGTAATAAGGTGAAAGTGGATCTCAAGAGGGATCGGAGAAGGGATTGATATTAGCCATGGCAGAAAATTCTTGAACCAAGTTTGATGCAAGTTCTTGAACCAAATTCGTGAACCAAAAGAGAAGAAAATGGATCTGTGCCAACACTGATTGCACAGAACAACAGAGAAGTATGCAACGGAAAAGAAATCTTGGATTGAATGTGATTCAAGAAATCACAAAATGAAATTGAAAACAGCAAAATAACCAAGCACAATCACAACTGCAAATTCATCACAACACAAATCGTCACAGGAAATCTGAGACCAAATCAACAACAGAACCTGATGAACGGATGAAGTTTTCCAATTGAAATTATTGGAACTGTGGACACAACAAGAATCAGCAACAAAGATCCACTCCAAGATTCCAAGGATTATCGCAGTAGTGTGATTGAGGAGTCAGAGAGATGAACGATCGATTGTGGCAAAAAAAAAACTGATACCATGATAAAACTGCATATATGCAGTATGCAGAAAATATGAGAAATGATGCTACAGCAGCATGAACAGAGAACAAGAGAAAGAAGAGATGATCTGAAACTGAATCATCAGAGATGAATCTTTCATTGATAATAATCATGTATATATACAAGAGGTGTGATAACTTGATCCACAAGCTACACTCACTAACAGTATAACAGAACTCTAACTGAATTCTAACTAACTACAAGTCTGTTAACTTGTCACTCAGGTTACAGGCTTCAAGTCATAATGCTAACTAACTATTCTTAGTTACAAATGCTAGATATAATTATACATGACAAAATTCACATTTTGTCTCCTATATCTAACAATACTAATATTCGTGTCATGTCACTCATGTGCAATATTAATTCTAAATTTTTCAGAATAAATTCTTAAGTTTGTTCTTGAAAAAATAAGATGAATTTTAGCATAAAAACATCTAATCTTGTTAATTATGTTAATTTTTTAGATATTAATATATCTATCGTCAATATTTTCAGAAACAAAAATTAGGAATTTATTCTATCTTTTCATTTCTTATTGTTTTATTCTTGTGAGAGTTTGCCACAAAGGCAATGGGAAAAAGACCTTGCGGTCTGCTTGAAAATCAGAAATTCAGAATATATTATTTCTTGAGAGGGAAGTCAGTAATATTCTTTATTATTGTTTTCTTGGGCAGGAAATAAAATTCATATGATGAAATGATACTGATATATTATTTATTGTTTTGGGGTGACACGTTACTGCTGTATTTCTCTCAAGTTTTGTAAGATTGAACTTGAGAGAGAGTCATGCGTGTTCTTTTTATGCTTAAATCATTACTACTTTGTAGGCAGCGCATTATTTTCAATTCTCCAAACTGCAGAGGACCGCAAATTCGCAATTACGTATACATCAATTGATGGAATCGAATGCCTAATCCTCTAATCTAGAAAGTTTTGGATTAATATGTATGCGTATTAATGCAGGGCAATTACGCAAATTAATTAAGTTGGCATCTGTATGGACGTGCAGAAAAACTTAATAGTCTGAATTAGAGTGCTAGACCAAGTTCCGTTACATTGTTTATACACATTGCAAAGTTTTTTTAACAAAAAAAAAATCTTACAAGAAACTATTAGAATTGAGTACAGCTACTCACTTAGATAACTCATCCTCAGAATCTATCTTGACCATATTTTTATTAGCAGTGTGGAATTTTGATATCATCGTAGAATTAAGTGAATTTAACTCAATTTCAACCTAAAAATTAGTTCGTGCAAGAAAGAGTTTAAGTTTGTTATGGACTAGACCCAAGAATTCTAATTGGGTCTTCACTCTAGATCTACGTATCATGGGCTCCAAGTCCATTTCACCCGCACGGATTTATTCCTGAGTTAGAAGCTAAATCTCGGGCACCTGGAGTAATCCCTGGACCGAGAGGAAAATCTGGCACACGAAGACTTCCCTTTGAGAGAAAAATCCAAAGTCATGAAATGCATCACTGGCGTACGTCTCGCAAATCCTAGGAGACCGCACCCTCAGGTATAAATGGGACTGGCCCACTAGGTGTCCTCTAGAACCCATGACATTTTACGTTTATCCTATACCAACTTGAGCGTCAGAATCTTTACAGCTACCCCACCACCATGTTAAAGATACGCCAAGTAGTTTTAGAACCTTACCCGTCTAAAAAAAGCGCATCTCGATACAAAGTTATCATAAAGACCAATCTTAATCATACATTTCTAAGCACTGCGATGCTTAACATAAACAAGTAGAAATTACTTAAAGTAAAATCAATTTCAGTAAGAAAAAGAAAAATTAATTTTGACTACATTTTTTAAAATTGCTTTTCATAAAGGTTTATTTATTCGCACCTCATGTAATTTAGTTTGTACACATATACGTCATTTTGCAACAATAAAGTAATAGTTGTCGAGGGCGAATTCAAGAAAGCTCCACATATGAGTACTAATTCCTTCCTCTCCTTTTTTTTTTATGGACACATATCATTCATGAGTACTAATTCAATTTGTATTTTGCGAAGCATATTATATAGTCGCCTCTTGATTATAGCTGATGATTGGAGCATGACTGTTTTAAAATGGTACATAATATAACATACCTAATTAAGTTGATCATCATCATCATGAGGCCACACGCACAGTTGTTGTCCATCATTGACATCAAAGTGATATATTTATTAATTATGAGTATCAATTAACAATAATTAATGAATGGGTACAATACTACATGGGAATTTCGTTTACAGGCCGACAAAGTAGCTAACTGAGGACATATGTCTTTGGTTAGTGTGGGACTTAGCAAGAGGCATTACGTGTGTGCACACGTACTATAATTAAGCATAAACAAAATCTACATAAAATCATCATATCCCATCAAAAGGGGTGAACTAAACATCAAAGACTTTTAGCAAAGCTGCTTTGATTCTCTGCTCCCACGCATGAAATTATCCCCTTTTATACCTCTTTTTCAAGTCCCAAAATACATATACAGTTAGTATTAATATTCGGTTGTTTTTCACTTATCCTATTGAATAAATATCCCTCATGTTAATAAATTTGTCTATTTTTTATAATTATTATAATTAAATTCATTAAATTTTATTATTATTTTATATCTTATGTGATTATATAAAAATTTTATTTGTTAAATTATTGAAAGAGTTAATTATAAAATGTTTATAAATTTATTGATTATTTAAATTTATAATGTATCTCTTTATCAACATTATATTAAAAAATATTAATTTATCATATTAAATCATATGTCATAATTAAATTATGAAATAATAATAAAATTTAATAAATTTAATTTTAAAAAATATTAAAATTAAATAAATTTAATAAAATGAAATATTTAGCGTGACGAGCTAGCTTGAGAGAAATTACCTTAATATATTTATGTATATACTATAGGCATGTTGCGTTTTCAACTTTCTTTCCTTATCTCTTAACAAACAACGATGACCCCTTCATCACGCTAGATTGAAGCAAAAGAAAAGACCCACGACTGATTATTGTCAGATATGTCCAAGGAAAGGAGGTATCCAATTTCAAATACCAAATTAAATAGTAAAAGTAGTAGACTAGTAAAAAAATAAAAAAGAAATTCAATAGTTTTTTATTTTTGTATTTAGCTTTCACACTACTGTTGGGGTTCCTCAATCAGCATTCTAGAAATTTAAAATTTATATATAATAAAATCATGATATGTGTGGAGTTGGGAGTTCAACGAGGGCCTCATGCCATGATGATGGCGACGGGGTTAAAAATAGTGATGAAAGTGATGATGAGGAGGCAGATTAGCAGTTTCTAGGAAAGTGTCCTCTTTTCCCGGGAAAGTCCCTCTCATGATATTTTATTGGTCCACAGCATTATGAGTGATGTGTGGATTTCAGTACGGTATTGTATTATCCTCAATAGAATCTATGGAAATTTTAAGTTATATTTCATTACATAGATAATATATTATTTGTATTCATTTTAAATGATAAATATTTTTTATTTTATTATAATACTGATAATATTGTTAGATGTTAGTAGGGTTGTTAAACAGGTCTGGCCCGTTTGTGGTCTACAGATCTAAATAGATCGGGTCAAAAATATGTTAATTTTTAGAATTCGAGTCGTTTATGGTTGGTCTGCGAATTTAAATGGGCTGCCGCCAACCCGTTTATTTAAAAAAAATTCAAAAATTCAAAAAAAAAAATTTTAAAAAAATTATTTTAAAAAAAATTCACGGGCCCATGGGCCTAGCGGGCCGGGCTTAAATGGACAGATCCATTTTTTTTAAATTTTTACAAACTTATTTTTTACTTATAAAGTTTGTTCATTTAACTGGATAAACGGGTCGGACTCATTTTTAGATATTAGGATCGTCTAGGTCTGAATGATCTGGCTAGTGTTCATTTCCAATCATGATTGATTGCGTGGAAGGAACGTATCCGGTGTATGAGAGGAAAATTATGAGTGGACACAAGAGATCTAGACCGTTAATTGTGAGCATGATCGAATTGCATGATGATGGGAACCTGAGATGACTTGTGAGGCGGAATATGTATGTATGATATGAGAGGCCATTTTTTGGGGTCCGGGGGGTTAATGGCAAAAAAAACCAAAAAGAAGGGAAGAAGACCTTAGTAAAATAAAATCTTCATGTCGAGATTTTGATAGAGAGAGACCCATTCCCATTGGGCCATCACGTGGGGTGTGACCCACCAGTCCCCTTAAAGGCAAAGCACCTCACGAGAAGTCACCACATAATCATCTCTCAACCTTGTATTTCAAAGTGAACCAACCATTTAAAATATAATTTTAAAATGTCATGTTAAATATAGTTTTAATAACATTTAAATTTTCATTTTAAAAAAATTTATTCTTTAAAATTAAAATATTATTTTTGTGTAGTTAATAATCAAAAATATATCAAACACAAGAACACGCTAATTTATCTCTTTCTCTCCTCCAATCTCTCTTTAAGCAACTGATTTGCAGACAAGAACACGTGAGCCAACTTCCCTATCCACACCTTGGACCTTTCCCTAAATCATAACCTCCCATCCAACTCATATATTTATGATCAACTTCCATGATTTTACACATTATATAATATATATATATATACACACATACGTACAATACATGAATAATATAAAATAAAGTCTCATAATTTGTATAAAATATATATTAATCAAAAAAATATAAATTGACTAATTTCATTTTTCAACTCTCATGATCAATTAAGCATTTGTTTTCTTCGCTATTTTACTTTTCGTCGGTTACTTTTAGCATGTTTAGTTTTCTATTTGCAAATTACGTAACCATAGTTTAGGAATTGCAAACGAAAACCTAAACATACAGTTTGTCTCTTTGACTGGGGTATTATTTTAGCCCGGGTAGGTTAAGACGTAAGACATTAAAGTCATGCAATTTACTTGACCGAATTCTAAATAAATGACATAGCAATGGATTTTTTTTACCTTGTGGGTGGAGTAGAAACACAGCTATTTAATTTTCTCCTTTCACTCAACAACGGCAAACTATTATTAAGTCCAGCAGATGGAAAGAATGAAAAAATAATAATCAATAATTATTTCATGAGAGCTTGGCTTTGATTTTTCATTATGTTAACGCAGTATAAGTGTATAGATTAACTAAGTACCGTTCAAGAGTCTCTCCTTTTTTTTAATATGAAAATAAAAGAGTTATATTGTCAATGATTATATTAATAAAAGATAATCATATAAATGAATAGTAAATTAGATAAATACAATTATCTCATTTTTAAAATGAAAAGGCGAACGTCTTGATATATATATATATATATAACCATATATTTATTACTCTACTTTATTTCACTTTATAATTAAAATTTCATTACAATTATTTAATGATGAAGTGTAAATTAAGACCTCTTGATCGGAATTAGGAAAAAAGGAAAACGCACGTTAACTTTGAGTCTTTGAATGCATAAGGACATCAGATTATTAGCCCCGTCAATCCGCCAGGCACCTTTTTCCTTTTTCGGTGAAAGGGGAAGAAAAACAGCTATTCACATCATTAGCATGCGTATATTTATACATACACACTTAGGCCAGAAGAATTTCAAGAATCGACAATAAAATAAAAAAGATTTAAATAAAATGAGTGCATTGTCATCTAATCATATATTAACATATTAATAAGTATAGTTAATTATTATACATTATTTGACAGATCATCTAAATAAAATAAATTGATTAAACGACGATGTAAATATCTTTAAATTATTAGGGCATTAAAATTATACTTAAAATAAAAATAAAAGAGAAAAAGCACTATTAATTCCTTCACATGGATCGAAATCTTCTATAATGATTTATAAACATATACAATAAAGGAAGGAAGAAACGTAACCAAAAAGAAAGAAACTAATTTTGATCAGCAGTTACTATTTTGATCTACACCGTATTAGTTTAATTACAACCGTTTCCCCCTAGCTACCTAGCTAGACCGTACATACGTACGTATCCCTCAACCAAAAAAATACAATGGTTGTAAGGGAATACTCTTTTATATAAAAAAAAAAAAGAAGAAAAAACCTCTTTTGGATCCCTGACCTGTAATTAAAGTGAGAATTAATTAACCTAAGCATACATGAATGAATTGGATCAACATGCTGCAGAGGGATTGGTGAAGGGATTGTAGAAGTGAGGCTTTGGGGCGATGGCGAAGGGGCTCTTATTCGAAGCGGCGTCGTTTATGGCGCCGCCGAGCCTCTCGCAAGAAGGGCACATGGTGAGCGTGGCGGCTGGCATAGGCATGTACAACGGCTGAGCCAGCTTCAGCGACTTCAGCTCCTGCAGCTCCTTCTTTAGCCGCCTGTTCTCGTCCGTCAACGTCTCGCAGCATTTCTTCAAAAACTCGCAGTCCACCTCCGTCTGCTTCAGCTTCGTTCTAAAAAATCAACACACAAACAAATAATCAGTTTTCTGCCATGATTTGTATCTTTAAATTAATTAGCTAACACTATGTCACGCCACATGTACGTATATATAGAAATATATGTGTGTGTGATTTAACTTGTATGAACTAGATAATTGTATGTATGTATGTATGTATTCTTGTACGTAATTAATCAGTTAAGTACCTGGCTCTCCGATTCTGGAACCACACTTCAACTTGTCTAGGCCGTAGATTTAACTGCCTGGCCAAAGCTTGCTTCTGTTTCTGTAAATCCAATACAATAAAAAAAAAATACTAGTTAAAATATAGCAATTAAAATTGGAGGTATTTAATTTCACGGATTAGAGAGAGAGGGGGGGGGGGAGATTGGTTATAATTACAGGATTGAGAGTGCTGTGTTGCTTGAAGCTCTCCTCCAGCAGGGCAGATTGTTCCTTGGTGAGCCTGAGCTTCTTTCTGGCATTGGCGCCGTCTTCGTCCTCGTCGCTGGCTCTCGACGAAACCCTCTCCGCGGCGTCCACGTCAGCATCTAATTCGCAGCTGCTGAGATCCCTCTCCCTCTTGACCACCCTGCCGCCGCCAGAGAACGACGAGACGACGCTGTGAGGCGATGAAGTCTGCCTAGACAACTCAACCGCCTCCTCACAGTAAACCACTTTGGCCGCTTGCAGTTGCTGCTGCCGGTAGCTCTCACTAGAAAGGCCCAACGTGAGCGACGGCTCGGCCACGGTGACCTCACTTGTTGGCTTCAGACAAAGATGATCGCCGGCCTTGCTCGACGAAGGAGGCGGAGTTGTGGTGGTGCTTGTTAGGGATAGCCCTAGACCAAGCTCAAGGCTTGAGTTGTTGTTGTGATCAAGACCCATTTGAGAGAGAGAGAGAGAGAGAGAGAGAGAGA
>QANU01015964.1:1631124-1671531 GCA_003254905.1 Nissolia schottii
CCCCCCCCCCCCCCAATTATATTAATTATTATTCTATAATAGCAGACAAACTGTTGGAAAATCCCATTCTAGCTCCCTATCTATTCTAGTGCTATAACCCTACACCTCACATGGCACTGCTAATACACACACCAAGCAGGTTGCCTTCACCACCCCCCACCACATACATCATATAACTCTATATATTGAGAAATTGATAGGTATTATGAGAGCAAAACATTTTCTTTTAGTATGATTGTTAAGTCAAATTTTTAGATGGGTTTTAGTAACGGTGGTTTGGATGAGTTCTTAAATTGTATAGGTTGGTATATTTTTATTTTTTGGTTTTGTCCCAATATTTTTTTAAAAGAGTTTAAACGAGGTATAATTTATGTGAGTCAAATATTGTTTAGTCTCGGAAAATTTTTCACTTTGATTTGCTTGTCCAATATTTTTTTGGGTGTGTGTGTATATATGTACACACATATATATGAAGGAAAAAAAAAGGTTGTATGTATGTGATAGAGAAAACATACTGTAACTAATTTACTGATTGGTACATCAAATTTTGGAAAAGATTATATGCGATGAAGAAAATATGGATGACTGATCACAATGAAAATGTGGCAATTAACAAATGCAACGTAAGAAAATAAATTTTTTATTCTCATAGCATCTAATAATTTCTATTCTATAAACATATATTATTATTATCACACTTTCTTTACCTTTATAAATGCTTGCTTGCGTATGAATATGTAGTAGTTTCACTTTACATTGTACCAATTATTGGCCCCTTTATTAAGTCATGCTTTACTAGTGTCCCAGCAGCCTTTATTTTTATTTTTATTTTTATTTTTCCATATATATCGTTATCGTCTTAATTTATTTTCCACCTTACCTGACATTATGTACTATTGATGATATAAATGTTCATAAAACCAACCATATGCATTGCTACTCATCCAAAGATTGCTTCGTAAGTTATTTCCGAAAATAAATAAATATATAAATATAGCAAAAGCGAAAAATGGAGAGCATGATTGGAAGTTTGGATGTAAATTACGTATATAAATAAATAAATGAATTAAATATGCGCGTGTGACTGTGCTCTAATAAAACTAAAACAGACCCACATGAACTGTCTCCCACTCCATGCCTTGTTGAACTAGTTAGAGATGGGTACCATGTCACTTTGCTTACCAATCTTGCATACTTTTTAATGAATGAGGGGAATGTGAGAGATGGTTGGACGGTTTTTTCTCTATAGCTTATTATGAATTGTGGAGATTAGAAAGGGATGTGCACTATTTGTTTGTTTCCAATAGGAAAAATAGAGAAGATAAAAAAATAAAAATAAAAAGTAGGTACAAGACACAATTGGAGTTTCAATGAGTTATAATGGTGCCAGAATATGATTCATCAACAAGAATCCGGATCTTTGCTTAACTAGAAAGTTGATGTCGAGTGTTTGGGGCCTACTTCTCTGTATTAGTACTATAAGCACTTCCAATAATGCATTGTCGGCGTTGATGAACAGAAGTTAGGTCAGCCATAATTGATGATACCACCTAAAATAATTAAGATTTAATTTGAATGCAACCATAGTATAAAATAATTTTACACTGACATTTAATTATATATTAGCACATTTATAAATATAATTAACTATCACATTCACTATTTAAAATATCTTGCAAATAAAAGAAATTGATTGACTGGCACTATAAAAGTCTTTACACTGTCTATACACCAAAAAAATAAACTCAAATAATCATTCATATTCCACTAGGGAAAAAATAACAGCATCAAAACCAGCTCCTATGCATGTATTGATGCACTGTTTGTCGAATAAACCATCAAATAAGCCCCTAAAGTTTGTAACATTAAACAAATTTATTTTAGTAATTTTAAATCCATCAAATTTGTCTTTATAGTTGGCAAATGTCAATCGTTAGTCGTTTTAACTGGTTGCTCTATAGATTAATTTGATTGACATTTATTAATTACATGGACAAATTTGATCAATTTAAAATTATAGAGAAAATTTTGATTGATGTTATAAACTCTAGGATTGATTTGATGTTTTATTCACTGTTTTTCCCACGTGAAAAAATTAAAATAAAATAAAATAATTCATTTAGTTAATTTTGTCACTGATATGGATTCTTATTTAGCTAGCATTGTCTAGTTAATAAATATACAAAATATGATATATGGAATTAAATTTAATATGTAGAACCACACATTAATATTGTTGATCATAAATTCATAATGGAATGATCATAACTCGTTCTCACTGGATGTGCTAGAATTTTTTTAAATAATAAAATACCATGTGTACTATTTAAGCTGCTTAAGGTTAAATAATCGGAACTGGATTTGAAGTTAGAAACCAACAGGGATTCGATAAATAAATAATTAATTAAGCTGTATGTTCGATGAGAATAACCCCACGCATCATTATGGGTATACAAAAAGTGGACAGGGGTCAAATGATTATTTTGAAATTAAGAATGCAAGTTGTTTTTCTTTTTGGTACCTGAATCCAATTCCAATCTCCTCTTCGATCACAACAAGGTCAAAAAGATTTTAGAAACACGACCTTTCAAACAAATAATAATAATAATAATAATAATAATAATAATAATAATAATAATAATAGTAGTAATAATAATAACTAAATATGGGTTCAAGTTATATCTGAGATGAGTCAAATTCAACATATCGACAACTCAACTCGCTCGAATTAAAAATCATAATCGCTTAAAGTTATCCAAGCAATAAATGTTTAGATAACTTTGGTAACGTTCTCAGCCTTTCATGAGCATCAATATTATTCAATAAGCTCAATAAAGCTCATCACAGCTATTACAAACACTTAATAAATGCCACCCAACTACTAGAACTAATATGACTATTACATGATATATAAGCGTGAGTTTCATTCATGTTGAGGTATGTTTTTCTATCAATTACTTTAACCTCATATTTCACTTACAAACTAACTTGGGCGTTAGAATGTCTTTTACAAGAACCTCCTCCGTCGTTTGAAGCCAACAACTACTGTTATATTCACATTCTTTAAGTTTTTGGAACTAACCCAAGGTCGAAGTTACAAATAACATCTCGAAACTATTATGATTTATCTGTAACAAATAATAATAATAATGGTTATTTATACTGATTTATTAGATATATTGAGGTATTCTTTAAGTGTTGGTTAAGAGTGGGTCTCAATTTTCTTTTAATCAAAATTTAAGAATCACCTCAATGTATGTTAGGGTTTCACATTGTTATGAAAGAAAGCTTAGATAACTTTTATATATAGAGAGAGTTGGACACTCCTTTCATGAACTAATTTTTAGGGTTGAAACATACTAAATACGGAGATGCAAGGCAACAAAAACATATTTATTGCGTTTTTTCATTTTAAAGATACATAAATTAATTAGAAAAATCTTCATCAGCCATCTCTCTTATATTTGTTATTTTTTATGTAAAAAAAATTAGTTAAAAATTATATTAAAAAATATAAATTTTAAGTTTTAGATTTTTATCTCATTCTTTAAACATATTTCTATCATATTTTATATATATATATATATATATATATATATTTATTTTCACTTATCAACCATTACATAATAGTCTTTAGGCATGTGTCGGTGATTTTTGGAGAATGGTTCATTTAGTACGTCATGAATGGGCATTTATGATGTCAGGTAAATGTATTTTATTTATACTGAAAATGGGGAAATATTGAAAAAGTGAAGAGAAGGTTCTACACCATACACTTGTTTTAATTGTTTTGCTTAAATTAAAAATAAGCTCAATGATTAATAAATTGCAATTTGTCGTGGAAGGAGTAAAATGATCAGGTGCGTCAATCGGGTACAAAATATTTTAAAAGAGGATATAATATGCGATTGAAGAGCTTTAGTCAGCCAATGGATGAATACCAAAAAGAAAAGTAGATATGGGTAACCGTTGCTTTGTTGATTTGGGACCCAGCAGCCCAAGTAGATAGAATTTGACTTTGAAACAGTGAAACCAAATAAAATTCTAAAGAAAACAGGAAATGGTTTTTATACATGAACGTGAACATGATGATATGGCCAGGCCAGATATTATTAATTTTATAATATATATGAGGTATTATTCTCCTCTCCCAATTAAGCTTTGGCTATAAAAGGGGATGATTAGGCACATAACTACAATATTATTCATATGACAAACTTATGAGCGATGCAACCGTGGTGTTGGCATTAATCTAATCACTAATTTAAGCAAATCTGATTCCGCATCACATCCACACAACAAAGTGACATAAAACCCAACAAACAAGTGGTGGTTCTCATGTCATCCCCATCTGTATCACTTAATAAGTCTAAAAACAATAAATGAAAAAAATATATAGAGAGATATAAAAGTGTAACAAGAAAAACAGGTGGCGAGCAAAGATGGGGGGCACGAGGAGGTGATGAGGGGGGTGTTTGTGTGTGTGGGGCACAGACATGAGGGTCCACCAATGATTTGGTATGATGGGCATTTGATTCCGTGGGAGGGTAGATGATTATGGAGCGTAGAAGTTGGGAGTGATTGAAGGATATGATATGAGAATTTGAGATAAGGTTTTGGTGATGTTTTGTTTGTTCCTGCCTTTAAGGCCAGCCGACCATGTTGCTTTCTTGCATTTATAGACTCTTCTCTAGTATTTCTTTTTTCTTTCATTTTTTGGTACAAGTATTTTTTATGATAATTTATAAATTAATTTATTTATTTTTATGAATAATACTTAAACACTTTTTTTTTATAATTTGTTCTCAAAAATGGTAAATATTATTTAAAAAGATTGGTAGATTAATTTGTTAGGTCTCTTTAATATTATCCATTTTTTATTTCGTTTCTTTCTTTCTTTTTGCGTTTTTTGTTTTTTTTTAAGATAATCGTGATTGAGTATTGAACGTGTTATAAGGAATATAATATAACTCTCTAAATACTGATTATTTTATTCTTGGGATTTAACTTAAAACCATCAATTTAAAAAATATGAATAAATACCACTCCAATCTACATGCGCTTTTATATTTTCTGTTTTTGAATATTATGTGTCAGCAGAGCGTGCGAACCAAATGTCCTATTCAAGGAAACAATGGTATTACTCAGCGTCTGCACTACACAACAGGGGCCCACTCAGCCGTGGCAGTTGCCACTCCCCCTAACTTCCTCAACTTTATTAGCTGCCTCTATAATGATTGGTCATATCTGTGTATGTTATAGAATACTTTCAAGTTTACCACAGAAAATAGAATAAGATTTTAATGTTTTCATTTTATGAATAAATTATATAAAATTTTGAACTTATTAATTAGTACTAGGAATTTTTTTTGTTGTCAATTCTCCGCACTTTGCAAATGTAGGTAAATGTAATGAGATTAGTGCACTATATATCCATATACTCACACATTGAAGTAACAACCTTCAACTTAAAAGTTGAAGTGAGAGATATAACCAAAAGATCGATGAAGTGAAAAATGATACTCATTTCTACTTTATTGATCTAATGACAAAATTTCTTACTTTACTCACTAAACTGAGGAATCTCACTTTTAGAGGATCTTAACTCATAATAATTAATAGTTAACTCGTACATCATAAACTCTAATATATTATGGGGTGTAACTTTTTATGTGATGGAAACAATTTTATTTTAATTTCATTATTATAATATTTTAATATTGGAAAAATAAAAATATTATTTGGAATTGAATGATACAAAGTGATGGTATTTAAAATAAAATAAAATTAAGAGAATCATGTCCGTTTCTTTTTAAATTGCTTTGGGTAATTGAATTGTAACGTGAGATGATGCGGACAATATTTTCATAAATTGAGGGGAAGCATGTGAGTGTAATTGAAGAGATAATTTTTTCATTTGAATGACAAGTTAACATAACTTTATTGATTCAATGACAAAATTTCACATTTTACTCACTGAAATGAAGAATCTCATATTTAGAATATCTAAATCTTTAAATCTTAACCCTTGTACGCCCTAATCTCTAACATGCTCTTCTACGTGTTATGTGGTAAAACTTTTTATTTGATGGAAACAATTTTTTTTAATGTCATTATTATAATATTTAATATTTAAAAAATAAAAATATTATTTGAAATTGAATGATACAATTTGATGAATATATTTTTTTTTAATTAAGAGAATCGCGTTCATTCCTTTTTAAATTGCTATAGATAATTGAATTGTAATATGAGATAATGTGTATAATATTTTCATAAATTAAGGGAAAACATGTGAGTGTACGTGAAAAGACTTTTTTTTTTCATTTAGATTAAAATTTAACATAAAAATGCAGTAAAATATTAAATATAATAATTCAAAAAATAAAGAGGTAACACATGAAAATGAGACACAACAATTTTATTAGTAATATTGATTTTGAATATTTTAAATGCGTCATAAAAACTATACTTTGAATGCAAACACATTACCTCGAAAAATAAAAAGCCAAAGACATGAAAAGAAAGTGCTATATATGAGAGTTTTTTTTTTTCACAGTAACTATTATTACTTTATTGAATTAATTCAGTAATATGCTACAATATACATGTCTTTTGGTAAAATTTGGAATATATATCTATATATATTTGAATTAAGTATTTGGATTTTTTATTTGGTGGAAGTAATTGTAAATTTTGAAAACTAATTATATTATTCATAATAATTGAATTGTTGCTAAAGCTTAATGGCTTGATTTGACAAAACTTTTTGAAGGAGTTGTTTTTACTCTCAAAAAGAATAAACTACTTTTTTTTTTACGTTTGGATAAACAAATAAGATATAGGGCTTTTGTTATTGACTTTGGAGAGCAATGATGCTCTTGGAAGCCATCACAATAAGAGGTTTTTATAACGGACTCTAACTCTATTTTTTTTATTTATAAAAACTCATATAACATTAAATTTTAATAAAAATTTAATTATTCCATTTATTATAATTAACTGAAAGTGAACAATATAAATTATTTTTTTAATATTCATGTCTATTATATTTATTTTATATTTTTAAAATAACTTAATGATATATTTATCAAACACTGTTCTTATAGCTTATGCTTAGTGAGAGCAACTTTAAGATTATTTTATCTAATATTACTATAACTTTTTTAAAGCATCTTTTAGAGAGTCTAAAGAGTTGAGCTTTTAGAGAGCCACATTATTTTGAAATCAAGTCTAAGACTTTGTTTAGTAAAGCTTTTTAAGGGGGTTCTCTTGCCCTCAAAATAAAGCACAAACAAATTTTTTGTATTTAGTAAATAATAAGCATAATCCAAATTTTTTGATAATTATATGATTTTATTATTTGTAATAATTGGATAGATAATGCTAAAGCCTACGTACGAAAGCTTGACCTATAACCATTAACAATGAACAAATACACCATAAAATCTAACCGATTATTCTACATGTTATGGGGGGTGATACTTTTTATTTGATGAAAATAATTTTATTTTAGGGTTAAATATGTTTTTAATCATTCATAAAATTTGAATTATGTATTTTTCTCCTCGCTAAAAGTAGTCCCTCATGATTTTTTTTAAGGTTTTAATATTTGTTATCATGTTAAGACGTTAACTACAGTTAACTTGACCAAGGGCGGTGGCTCACAGAGTTGTAGCATATAAGAAGAACAAGACAACAAGGTATGCTGAGATCATTGCGGGAGTAAGCAAAGGAAGTAATAATTGGTTAATCATGTCACGCACGTAACCTGCCACATGACCAAATTGACTGTCATATCAGCAGTTAATAACTTAATATGACGGTAGAGACTAAAATCTTATAAAAAAATTTACGAGAAATTTTTTTTAGCAAAAGAATGTTATGAGGATAAAATTCACAAAATTCAAAATTTATATAAAACTAAATACTTATTTAATATTAATTTTTTTTTTATGTGAGATGTCGTGTACAATATTTTTATAAATAAAGGAGAAACATGATAGTGTACTTGACAATTGTTTTATTTGAATTAAAATTTAGCACGAAAAATGTAGTGAACCTTTAAATATAATAATTTAAAAAATTGTGTAGATGATGCATGTAAATGGAACTCAACACATTTATTAGGAGTATTGATATTTTTTTTTTAGGTTGCCTGCCCGGTATCCAAGACTTAGCCTTGACTAATCCGGGTCGACCCGGGTCGCGCAATGGCTATGACGGGTGAATCTCTCAGCAGAGATAATTGCGTATACAAGGTCTCGAACTCGGGACCTTGCTTAAGCGATACCAAACTGCTTACTATTTGGACCAACCCCCGTTGGTTTAGGACTATTGATATTGATTGGGCCTAAACCGAAGCAGCGGTGGGTGTCTTTGGACGTGACGAAGATGTTCCTGCTCCTTAAAAAAATTGGATACAGAATATTACCAAAGTTAAAAAGTGCAAACAAAAGTGGCCCTCATCTGAAAAACTAGTTGATAAAAAGTGATGCCTTTGAAGAACTGAGCTGAGAATCATATATAACGGGGAAAGGACAAGAAAAGGAGTAAATTTCTTTTGCTATATGATATCACATGCCTACTACTTCCTATTAGATGTAATTAAAGTGATAATCTATATAATTAAGGTGTTTCACACGTAACTTTTCTTAGGGGACAAACAATCAATCTTTTATGCTTATGTAAAAAATTGTGTAAAAAATTTTATATTGTCATATTACATATAAAAATTAAACTCTAATATTTTTGTATGTATTAACAGTGTAAAAATAATTTATATCATTATCTAATTAAATATTGTTAATTCAGCAAAATTGTTCGGCTCTTTAACAAGAAATTCTTAGGTGAACTAAGACTAACCCTTTATTTTTAAACACATTCTAAATAAAAGTGATTTTTCACTTTATGAAACTCAAAAATACTTAGTGGGGGTACATAATAAAAATAGTATGACCCATTTTTATTATTTGTGTGATAAAAAATAAGATATTAATCTTATACTCACCCAAAAATTAATTTATCATTTTCCATTACTTCAAAGTGATATATATATATATATATATATATATATATGTTAGCCAGTACTCTAAAGGTATTTTTAAATAAGTTATAGCTGAAAATGTTTATTGCAAAAGTATTTATTTTAAGTTTATTAGATATTAAATGTGATTAGAAACAATACAGTCTTTTCACTTATAGATGGTCTTTAAAACATATGTTGATAAAATTTATATATAAAATGATTCAATTAAATAATAAAATTGAACTTTATATTATTAATGCATAAAAATTATACTCTCTCCTTCTGCTACTCATGTTTTTTTTTTCCCTTTCATTCGCCCTCAACACATATCATTCGATACAGTGTAAAAGATACTTAAAAAAAAAAACTCAAAATTAACTAAGCTATGATAGTAGATAAGTGAATTTTCTTATTTTCTTAAGTAAATATTGTACAAGGTAAAGTCATTTGCACATCTTTATTATTAATTAAATTATCTTAAAAAATAAAAAATTAATGATACTACGTGCAATTTACACATGAGACAATTCAATTTTCACCCCGATAGATATTATAATCTGAACTAATTAGTTAGTTTGTTTGATATTTAAAATGACGACGAAGGTTAACAGCATCCAACAAATGCACCGACTGTCGATAAAGCATAAAAGGCATTTTGTTTGCCCCCCACTCCAATTCTCTATCTCTAGATCTCTTTTCCATTAAGACTTGCTGGGTAGATAGATATTTCATTTTACACATAACCATCATGCTTCCGTTTAAAAGTTGTGAAAGCATATAGAACCATGTCACCCCTCCACTATCGTCACTGCCCACTCAGCACCGCGAGTGTCCGTATTCAATAGCTCAGAATAATTAAGGATAGGTAGACAAATGCTTTGGTATTCATGTAGTATAGAACAAGATAAAAAATTGCTCGGTACGTTTTACTATTAAACGTTAACGTGTTAGATTTATGGAATATTATTATCTCTTATTTTTTTTAAAAGATAAATTCATCAAATTTTATAATTATTTTTTAATATAATATTTATAGAGAAGCGTATCACAATCTTAAATAATTCATAAATTTTTAAATTTTTTACAAATTTATTTTTTTAATAATTTAACTAATAAAAAGTTTGTTAAAAATTAAAAAATTAGTAGAAAGCGTTATTATAAAAAATAATAATAAAATTATCCCATAGACACGCGAGAACCCACATTTTCAATAATATACTTTTAATGTAATTTTGATGTGTTAATTTTAATAATACATGTAATATATATATATATATATATATATATATATATATATATATAACTTTAGGAGCATTAATTAAGAGTATTTAGGATATATACGTGCAGGTCCCACACGGAGGGACACTTTGAGAGGTGGATATATTATCCTCATGTGTGAACATAGCCCAAAAATTTAAAAAGATTGACTTGGTTACTAGATAGAGAGGTAAGGGGGAAAAACAGTAGGAATGCTTTGCCGGTTATATTGTGACACAAAGTTAAGGCAGCTGGGGCCCATTGGGAGCAAATGGTGCATATAATAATATAGATGTAGTATATAAGATGCGCTTACAGGTGCTAAGATGATATATGTATGAATAGGCATAATAGGATTCTTGTTCGTGGATGAGCTAGCAAAGTTTGTGAATGAGTGTGAACTTAGGCAAAATGCGCATGCTTTTCAAGATCATACATAAAATTATGCATTTTATGGTTTACAAATCTTCAATTCAAATATACTCGTTTTGCATATTGTCATAAAAATTATCCATTACACAATACAAATTAAAGTTATGAGACATGTGACCATTTTTTAAGGTGAAAGAAAAAAAATTGATGTATTGTGGGATGGTCAAGCACGCGGGATGCGGAGATTAATTATCATGACATAATGGTTTTGGTTTTTTCATTTGACACTGTTTTGTGATGGACTTACTCAGTGAGTCAGAGATAGATGATTAAGCGGATAAGACGATGACCCCCCTAAAGTCATATTATTGCCTATTTGCCTTATTGACTACGGCAATTGGGAGCACACGGTTTAATTAGACCATGGACTTGAAAATACTCTTAACTTTCTTTACAATAATAGTTGAAGATTGGTGTTGTGGTTGAGAAAAGACCCTGCCGCCACAAAACAACTTTTTAATAACTAATTAGTAAGGGCTTTAGTATGTGTTCACGTATTTGATTGAATTACATGTTATTAAATAATTATTGAAATAATTTGTATTAATTGTATTATATATAACATATTTTTATATAACTTTTAAGGGTTTAGCTAAGAACATTTGTAAGGAATCTAAAGTGGAATGCTTTTTGAATTTTAATAGTAAAACTCATTTTTTTGAATACATAAAAAATAAATATAAAGATAAAGTAAAATTATAAGTTAAAATTAATGAATTCAAAAATTACTTATAAATGTCAATGGTGTACAAGTATTAACATGCTTTAAATGATTAATTATTACATTTTTTTTCTTATATGTCGATAGTTTATATAAATTTATAAATTATGTGAGCACAATTTGATGATTATGTTATTTTAACTGAGATGGAATTTTAAAATTTCAATTATAAAATATTACGTTAATGGAATAAAATAGAGAATGCGAGTGTATTGTAGTGAAGTTTCATTAAGCGGAAAATTTCCCTCAAAGTAAATACTGATAAAAAAACCTATAATATATATATATATATATATATATATATATATATANTTTTGTTTGGCCAATCACTGTATATACATTCCGTGTAATTTCTGAGTTTCATCATATTTGTTTTGAAAGACTAATAAAGTCCATGTTCTGGCTGCCCTGGTTTAATCATAATTATTTTGAATTATTAATAAGTTTGCGCAACAGCACCTCTAGAGTAGTTGGTAGCTAACTTGAGTTTGTTGGTGCTGGCTGCGAAGGACATAGCTAGGTCTTTCTGAATTAGATTTGACTATTATTGTTGAGTAATGCTTGCCTCCTAGATAGGATAGTATGAACATTATTTGTTACTAAGAAAAAGAAGTCAAGTCACGTGACAATCACATAGGCACTCATAAATTTTTTTTTTGTTTGATTTATGTTATGAATTTCCTAGGACACTATGTAAGATTTTTATTTTTTTAATACATTAAAAGTATTAAAAAAAACATAAAATATTCTATTTTAAATCTTTTAACAAATATTTTTAGAACATTTGTTAGTTTTTTCTCTTATATTATTTGCGTATAACTTGCCAACATTAAATTACACTTCTCTTGTATTCACAAAACTTCATGATATACATATATACCTATATTTACATTCATATGTGTGATTCAAGTGATATTACTTCAACTTTTAATCATGTGAGAGGGAAGTCTTTTCGCCCTTCCAATTTTGCATTTCATTAATTATTCATATAATGAACTCAGGCATGTTAAGTTTCAAGATTAGAGTTTAGGGATATAATTAGAGAGGCGGCCTGACAGATCACTACAAAGAAAATAATAAATTAGCTTCTGTTGGTTTTGGACCTAATAATTTCCCTCAAAACCTATTTCGCATCTGATATACCACACTATGCATGCTCGAAGCTTCTTTACGTTGTGGTTGAACATCTCGTTCAGATTAATCTGATCATCGTTGATAGAACCACAATTGAGCTTCGATTTCTTCACCTCATTATTGTTGTGGTTTTGGCTCTGACATTCTCAACAATTATCGCAAAGACACCCACTTGTTTTGAGATATAACGAAACTTTCACATTTTGTTAGCTATTAGATTTTTCGATGAATTTGTGTTAATAAATAATAATATATATTAATCTAATAAAACAAAGAGGAAGACAACAATGGGCAAACTCACGACCAAACAATTACCACCAAGCATTAAGTTTGAGAATTGATGCCTATCATACTTTAGAGATTGAAAAACTATATAAGAAAATAGATGTATAATTGGGGGTTTGTGGAATGATTTTCATAGTTAGTAACCTTTTGTGGTGTAATTAGTGGATTTTTGTGGTTTGGTATTTTAGTAGATGTTATGGACTTAATAGTCTTGGATCAAAACTCCTTACTTTTAGGATAGACTAGAGTCTTGAGTCAAGAGTCCAAAATTACTTTACTCTTAAGAAGGATTAAAGTTGAGTCAAAAGTCCAAAAGTTCTAACATTGTAGGTCCATCCCATATTGAAAGGCCCAAACGACTAGGAAATCCAACTCAAGATATATCACGCGAAAGTTGTGGAGCCATGTAAAGATAAGTGTAAGTCTTTATCTTATCCTACTTTTCTATAACGGTTAGCTAGTAACAACTTGAGATTAGTGCTAACTGATTCGTTTCACATCATCCGAAATAATCATCTCTATCTCAACTCCTCACACTCTCCTATATAAGCACATAGTCTCAACACTAACTATGTATGTATAGTTCATACTAAAAATTATTGTAAACACTTGTGCTAACTGAACGTTAGATTGCCTTTACAGGCACACCATGCCACCTTCACCACAAGCACAAAGAAATCAACATTGTTGCTTTCGTCAAAGCACCTTTTCATCTATCTATTGTGTTCAGATAAATTCATCATTTATAACACTTTTTATAGTTAGTAACCACGTAATTAGTTGATTTTTGTGGTTTGGTATTTTAGGGTTTCCCTAAACTTGGGTTTAAGGTTTGATGCTATATTAGATCTACATCGGTGATTTTTGACATTAAATCTTTTATCAAATTATTTGTGTAGGACTAAATTGGTGTCAAAATTAAAAATGTTAGAACAAAATTCATGTCAAAAATATTTTCAACTGAACTAATGTTTAACTAAACTTGTTTTAACCCTTTTCTACCCCCTTAACAAACAACATCAAATAACCTTTTTTTGTGACGTTATACGACAAAAGTGAGCTTGATATCGCTTATGATTATCTAAAGAATTTACTTTGATGTTTGGATTTCACCTTCAAAGCTTAGACTTAAGGACTAATATTTCATAATAGTTTTCCTCCTTTTTTTTTTTCCTTTAAAAAAGCGGAGTATATCTTCGCACGTACAATTTATGCTCATGGAAGTGGAACTAAAGCATCTAATTGTTCCCACTTAATTAATTTCGAAATGTACTTTTCACATTAGGCCTTACACATAATACTAATAATATATTAGTACTAGTACTACAATCTAAGAACGGTTGTAAGAGACGATGGAGGTTAGGATATGAAAGGCATATAGAATATAGAACCTTGAAGATGATGTTTGCGGATGATTAATTAGGAAGTTGTGCGCCCTTAATGGGATGCAAATTGTACAAAATGATAGATGATAAAAAAATTCCAATTCCTAATAGAATAAAGGTGGCTGGAATCTTCAAGTCGGAATGGATTTTCTTTAATTTTAATTATTTAGATACTTTGGGTAAGCCAGCAACTTCGTATGTCAAATGGCATAAGCATCTAAATCATCCTAATATTCCTCAATCCTTATTCATCATTCCAAAGCTACTACAGACGATAAAATGGGTTGACTATGATTATTCGTATATATTTTACTGAAGAGAGAATATATGTAGATTCTGATTGAACAAGTTTAATTTTTAATTAACTTTGTGACCATAAGTCGACTAGTTATTAGATTTAAAACAATTAATGGAATATAATAAAGCACGAATAGAGGGGGACTGGAAGCTACAGAAATATGCAGGCAAAATTTGTAAAGAGGAGATCAAAGGTTACAGGCCAGTTTTAGTACACTATTAATGGGTCTTTCAGTTAGACCAATTATGGGCTCAGCTATTCTACCTCTGTGGATACTTGGGCCCGCTAAACGCAAATCAAAGAATATTGTTATGGGTACCAACATATAGGCTGTGCGATCTGAACCACAATACTGGTGACAAAAAACCACCAAAAACCCAAATGGAAAAAAAAGCCTTATCTAATCCATATTGTTACTACTATTATTTTCTTTACTAGTTATCCCCTCTCTTTTTTACTTTTGAAAGTTATGCGTTTTTTCACATTGTTAATATAAAGTAAGTAAACTATTATTTTCTTATTTTTTTTAAAAAAAGAAGTCATTGAATGTATTTTTTAAAATTTAGTTGATGATGGAACAAAATAGTACTTAATATTAATTAATTGATACAATTACGACTGAATCATCTTGCATTCGGTATTTCAATCACAATCAATTCAGTGATGATTTTTTGAAATCTTGAAAAGACACTCACCACTATTGAATAAAAAATGAAAAAAAATATAAAATAAAACATATAGGAATTTTTTTGAAGTAAAAATGACTAGTATTTCATTTCTTCGACGGAGCTCACCGTCGCGTAGCGCGGAGCGTGGCAAAAATTGGTGACTGGGCAACTAGCTCAGCCTCTTCGGAAAGCGCGATAGAGGAGAAGAGAATCGCGTCGTAACAGAATTCATTTGAAAAAGATCATAACGGCAATTAGCGCAGGCGGACGTGATCGGCGTTGCCGCCGGTGATGGCTACTCGTCGCTCGATCACTCCCGATTCCTCTGCGAATCTCAGAAGCCCTCTCACTGACGAAGAGATTCGGAAGCGCCTTCAACACAATGACAAGGCCGCGCTTGTTGCCTATGTCGCCCAGCTTCAAGCTCAGGTTCCCTTCCTTCCTCTCTCGTCTACAACTGCTCGAAATTCTTCAATTGTTAATATGTTATTCTCTAAGATGTACAGGGTCAACAACGATTGATGTCGTATCCTGATGATTCTAGTGTGAGATTTTCTTTTCACGGTGGTGCTTAATCATTAGTATGTCACTGTAATTGCAATCTTGATTGCTACTTGTGGCCCTTCCGTATAGCCAAATTCTACTGTTACGCGCTTCTATTTATGCTTATAACACTGTTCCTGGAGTTTCTAGTTATTTGTGCAGTTATCATGACAAAAATCAGAGACATGGTGATGTGGAGTGGTTGCATGTTAATTGTAACCAAATTTTGTATATTAGACTTTGCTACTAGTACCTGGTAGTAAAAGAGTTGCATATTTTTGTCAACGAGGCAAAGGCAATTAGGCTTCAGACAAATTGTGCTATTTATTGGTTTTTTATAAACTGCTTCTCTGCATGGTTTCATATTTTTATTCAAGTTATTATTTTCGGCCAACTCTCTAACTTTTCTACTTGAAGTTCTATTGTTGTCCTTGAAGCAACTGTGGCATAATATTTGTTTCTCTGTTGACTAGCATCAGTTACCTGCAAAACCAACTGAGAAGAAAATTTATTTGAAGCCTAATTTGCTAGTCACTGCTGCTGTAAAACAGTTTGTTATCACTCAAATGCAACCCCTTTTTCCCATCAATTGGATTTTTGAAATGAATATTCTGTAAAAGATTTATGGATTGTTCACTTTAATGTGTTATGCAGTCATTACCTTTTGCATAAGTGCTAGTGAAACTTGTTATTACTTTCTTGCCTTCTCTTCTTCTGACCTGTATTTTGTGTAGCTATATGATCACCAGCACCACATGGGCCTTCTCATCTTGGAGAGAAAGGAATTGGCTTCCAAGTATGAGCAAGTTAAGGCATTGGTTGACTCATCTGAGGTTATGCATGAACATGATTCAGCAATGAATATACCTGCACTAGTTGAAGCAAGGAAGCGGGAAGAAAATTTGAAGAAGGAAATAGGAGTCAAAGAAGCATTCATAGCAAGTGTAAGCTTCTTGAACATAGTTTTATTCCAGATGGTTTGGTCTTTGCTTCCAAAAAGTTCGGTTATGTACTCTTAACACATTTTTTTTTATGGCTTTCTTTAGCTTGAGAAAGCCTTGCATGAGATGCGTACAGAATGCGCTGTAGCAAAGGTTTCCGCTGAGAGTAAACTTTCTGAAGCACACCAACTGATAGATGAAGCGCAGAAAAAAATTACTGAGGCTGAGGCCAAGGTGTGTGCTGCAGAATCTTTACAGGCAGAGGCTAACCAATATAACAGTGTTGCAGACAGGATGCTTCAGGATGTTGAAGCACGTGAAGATGACCTTATGCGGAAAGTCATATCTTTTAAATCAGCGTATGTATTTGTGTCATGCTAATTGACATGTTTATTATATCTGTCTATTTTTTTATGTGATCTAGGGCCCATGAGCACAGATTTGGCCATGTACCTCCCCATTTTGCTGTTTAGAAATACTTTCCTGGGAGAGTCCTGTGCATTGGTTTATGCACAAAAATTATAGATGAAATAATGTGACAATCCAATAAGAAAAAAATTTGGTGGATTGAATGTTGTTTATTGGTGACAATCCGTGGTTGAGCCTTTTTACTTAATATATTTTCTCATCATCTGATGCTGTTAAAAATTATAAATGATGCAGCTAAGCAGCTAATGTACTAACTGAACTTGTGATCAAGTTTTGGTGGTACTGTGAGGTTCCATATGTTGTGTATGTGATCATAATCCATCTGCAATGATGTAATGTTTCGATAGATCAATATTTGTCAAGAAATTAAGTTGATTTGTGTCTTGCTCTCAGTTGTGATGATAAAGAGAAGGAAATAATTCTTGAAAGGAAATCCCTTTCAGAAAGGCAAAACGGTTTGCAACAAGAACAGGAAAGGTTACTACAATCACAAGCCTTGCTCCACCAGAGAGAGGATCTCCTTTTTAGTAGATCACTGGAATTAAATCAACTTCAAAAAGAATTAGAGGACATGAAAAAGAATATTGACAAGGAGCATGGAGCCATTCGAGATGTGAAAACCAATCTAAAATTGATGGAGGCCACCCTAACAAGAAGAGAAGAGGTTCATATTTAAAAATTCCCAGTTGCGTTAATATGAAACTAGTATTATTTTTCAATATTTGTCTTGTTCGTGTGTATCTTTATGTCATCTCTCATCTGAATACAGGTTCTCACTAAACGGGAAGTTGATCTGAACAAGAAAGGGCAAGAGTTGCTTGATTTTCAAGTGAAACTTGATAGTAGAGAATCTGTATGTCCTTCCTTCCTCTCTTTCTCTCTTATTGTTCATTTTAACTGGTGAAATTTTCTAATATTTATGTCTTTTACTTTGTTTGATGGAAAACATAGGATGAAATTCGGAAAGTTACAGCTGGTCAGGAAGCTGCATTCAAAACAAGAAAGGTTGATTTTGAAGCTGAGCTACAAAGTCAGCTCAAAGCAGTTGAAAATGAAATTGAGATGAAGAGACAGGCTTGGGAATTGAAGGAGGTTGATCTTAAACATGGGGAGGACCAACTCATGGAAAGGGAGCATGAGTTAGAAATTTTGTCGAGGAAGCTGGGTGAGAAGGAGAAGGATTTGGTGAATATGTCAAGTGAGCTTAAAGAAAAAGATCAACGCTTGAGAGCTGCTGAGAAGGATTTTGAATTGAATAAAGCCCTTTTGCAAAAGGAGAAAGAAGAGATTGACAAAACAAAGCTAGATGTACAGAAGTCTTTGGTTTCATTGGAAAATAATTTAAGGCAAATTGATAGTGCAAAGGAGAGACTGGAGGTCATTAAAAGTGAAACAAATGACTTGTCGGTTTTGGAAGTGAAACTAAAAGAAGAGATCGACCTTGTAAGATCTCAGAAGTCAGACCTTGTGGCAGAGGCAGATAAACTGAAATCTGAGAAAGCAAAGTTCGAAGCTGAGTGGGAGCTTCTTGATGAAAAGAAAGAAGAGTTGCAGAAGGAAGCAGAATTCATCGCCGAGGAAAGGAAGGTAGTTTCAACTTTTATTAAGAATGAGCGTATCAAATTAAGACAAGAGAAAGAAAATTTGCATAATCAATACATCCGAGACTTGGAGTCACTTGCCTGTGAACGAGAAGAGTTCATGAACAAGATGGCACATGAACATGATGAGATGTTTAGTAAGATGCGTCAAGAGCATACAGATTTTGTGCGGGATATTGAGATGCAAAAGAGGGATCTGAATATCCTTACAGAAAAGAGGCGTGAAGAGATAGAAATTTATTTGAAGGAAAGAGAAAAGGCTTTTGAGGAAGAAAAGAACAACGAACTCCAATATATTAATGATCTTAAGGAGAAAGCAGCAAAAGAATTGGGACAGGTTTCCTTTGAGAGGGAAAAACTTAAAGCTGAGCGAGCAGAGATTAGTTTGGACCGTGAAAAGAGAAATAAGGAATGGGCTGATCTAAATAATTGCATTGAAGAACTCAAGGCTCAAAGGGATAAGCTTCAGAAGCAGAGAGAACTGTTGCATGCTGATAGAATTGAAATTTGTGCTCAGACTGAGGAATTGAAAAAGTTAGAAGATCCTAAAATTGTCCGGGATGATATTTCAACTACTGAAATGCTGAAATCTGACATGGATTCTAACCAACAGAAAGTCTCTGCAAATAGAAATTTGAAGCAGCGGACTCTTACGAATGGCAATCGCTTAAACTCCCCTGAGGATAGAGATGCTAATGACATCAGCAATGGATTTGAAACTCCACTTGTGCAGAAATCATCTGTGGGTTCTCCTCCTAGCCCCATTCAATTCTCATGGGTCAAGCGATGCACTGAATTAATTTTTAGGCATTCTCCCGAGAAGTTACATACAGATAATCGGGATAAGGTTGTGGTTTCTGATACTTTTAATGTTAGCAATGGGCAAAAGTATTTGAAAAGTGAAAAACCACTACGAAATGTTAGCAAGAGAAAACAAATAAGATTTTCTTCTGGAGAACCAAAAGTAATCCTTGAGGTACCGTCTCCAGCTGAACATATTTACAGAATAAGTGATTTTGAATCTGAAATTAAGAAAGATGTGTATGGGAAAACTGTTGACTTGCTTTTGGATGGACATCGTGTCGGCAGACCTAAAAGAGGCAGTGAAAACTTGACCAATGAAGGTGGTGATCCACTTTTAGATACACGGGAGCATAAGAAATTGCGACCAGACATGCAACCCGAGAATCCATTGGATCTGGGTGCTACCTCCAGGTACAACTCTAGTCCTCTTAGTGATTTTAGCTTCTTCTTCTTTTTTTTTTTTTTAATATAATTTCTTTTTGGAACATATAGCCTTCTTGTTAATTTTTATTCGTTGTTACATTATGTATTATGTATTATAGAAGTGTTCTTTTGTTTTTTATTTTCAGCGTGATTCCAGCCCAGTCCAATGTGTCAAAGGTCCATCAGTTGTCAATATTATCAAATCAAATTCAAGGAAACACTCAAGATGCTCGTGAGGTAATGGTAGATAAGGTTATGCATGTATCAGATGTGACTTCTGAGATGGTTGATACTATCAATGTCCCCGGTCAAGAACTAGTAGATCATTTGCATAATCCTTCAACTGGAGTGGATCAATTTGATCATCATGGGAACACAATTGATGAATCAAATTCAATTATAGGGATAGATATTCTACCATGTGGTTCCAGTGATTTGGCAAAACCAAAAGAAACATGCAAATGAAAGACTGGACAAGTTTTGGGGCACTGTTGTCTGTTAGGTAGTAAGTTACACTCAACTTGCTTCTATGTTCATTTTTCGTGACATGTACATATATTTGCTTGGCAATAGTCTTTAAAAGGTACATGGTTTCGTTTGAGTCTATGCAGCATTTGGATTCGTTGTTCTCTTGTAATGCAGGATATTGATGCAGTTTGGAGAGGGACTCAGCTTCATTGATTGCTGGCTTGGTAAATACTGTATATAGGGAATCTTTGCAGAGATGAGAGAACAAGGGGGGATGTCTGCTGTGTGTGCAGTATATGTATGGATTTGCAAGCAGGTTGGGGTCTGTTACTATCACAGTTTGTTAATAAGAGGTTCTTTATAAAGAAACAAGAAAAAGAAGAGATTTTTTTTTCTTCCTTTTTTGGTACAGAAACGTAAGTGGTTTAACTATCTATATACATGAATAAAGAAAGTGACATCCTAAAGGTAAATTGTTTTTAGCTTTTGAAATAAGGGATCGCTTCCCCCAAATCTGAAAAGAGTTGGTTTTGATTTAGTGAGTTTTTGTGGCATGGATTGGTTTGTCGTTTGTAACACTCCAGATTTGAGTTTCTGGCCAAAGGTCGACTTGTGTAAGGCTAGTTTTTGGTAAGTAATCGGGCTGTGGAATGTATATTACTAGTGCTCTTCTTGTGTATATACATGATGGTGGTCTGTATTACAATTCTCTGAAACTCTTCATAATGTTTGGCTGGTTCATTAAGTTTATGCCCTTCTTCATTATTTTGTTGGGGGTGTCATCGTGGCGGCATTTTTGTTTTTGGAAACGTTGATATCCCAGCCGTCTGAAATGAGAAACTAATTTGATTTATAAATACACGTAAAAAATGATTTATAAACAAGAAATGATTTAATTTAAAAAATTTTATGAGAATATATTGACTTGTTTCGGAAGTTTTATCAAAGTTTATTAAATTTGGTTAGAATTGGTTTGATTTTAAGTTTAAATATAATAAAAAATAATTTGACCGTTAATAAAATACTTTGCTCAAATCAAATCTGTTTTCATTTTAATGAATTTTAAATATCAAAATTATCCAGTAAACCAATTCAATCAAATTATATCATTTATTAAAATCATTTTGAGCACAAGCCGTATAACTAACATTGTAGTTATTTAGGTGAAAATGTATAAGTTAATCATCTGGCAATTAAGGGCTTCAAACAATCTTTTAAAAACTTTCATGGCAATGATAGGATTGGAATTTGTAATAAAATATTATTGTAAAATCTGACCCGGTTTTAATTTAACAAAAGAAACACTAACAATGAAAATTGAAGTAAAGATGTTTTTATTTGTATAAAGAAGATTTAGTCCGGCAATAAAGAGATTAGTTCAAAACAACGTGATGATCACAATTCGAATTTCAATACGGTTATAGTTAAAATTTTAATTGAAAGAGCTATTATATTTTCAATATACAAAATAAGATTATCTTTGACCTTATAAAAAAGAAAAATAGATAGAAAAAATAATAAAGAATTAAAAAGATTATAAAAGATTAAGAGAGAATGACGGTTGTGATAGGAATGAACATAAAAGGGAAAAGAAAAGATGTTTTTCATGTGTGTCAATTAGCCGCCATCATAAACAAATAAATGCACAGTCAGCACCCCGTACCCAGTGCCAGCATATTCATCTCATCATACATAAATACCATCCTTTCTGGTCGTCGGGCTGGAGAAGGAAAAAGAGATTCAGCTCAGTATTACTATTACATATACACGCACGGGTTCTGCACGCCGGAGAGAGAAAGAAGAGAATGGAGAGCAGCGCCGTCCTCGCAGGCATTCGTCTAAGTTTCCCGATCTGCCCCTCCCGCCACCCTTCCTCTCTCCTCTCTCACCCTTCCCCTCTTCACTCTCTCAAGGTAATTTCACTTTCCAGTCCTTCCCATTCCCCTCTTTGACTTTGCACTTCCGATTTGATTTTTCCCTTTTGCAGCTCCGAAAGCAGCTCCCTCTTCTCCCTTCCCACCATGTTCTGCTGCAATCGCCTTCTCCTCTCACGCCTTCCGCTTCTCTTTCCAATGCCTACAGGTCCTTCCTTATTATTTTCAATTTTTGATTTCTTTTTTCTCTGTTATTCAATTGCAATGGCTTGGAATGGTGCAGTGAAACTATTGAATTAGCTGACATAGACTGGGACAACCTAGGATTTGGCCTCCAACCCACCGATTACATGTATATGATGAAATGCTCACACGGCGGAACCTTCTCCAAAGGTGAACTAAAGCGTTTTGGGAACATTGAATTGAACCCCTCTGCCGGAGTTTTGAACTATGGCCAGGTTTACATTCAATTTGATTCGAATACGCTGCTTGCATTGACCATATGTATTCATGCTTTGTGATGTCAATGTTTATTTTGAAAAGAATGGTGGGGGTTATTTCTGTGGTTCACAAATGTAGGGTTTATTTGAGGGTTTGAAGGCTTACCGCAAGCAAGATGGCAGTATACTCCTCTTTCGCCCGGAGGAGAATGCTTTGCGGATGAAGATGGGTGCGGAGCGGATGTGTATGCCATCACCTACTGTGGAGCAGTTTGTGGAAGCTGTAAAGGATACTGTTTTGGCAAACAAACGTTGGGTACTATACTATCCTTTCATTGCCATAGAACACTTTTATTGTTTGTTGTAGTAGGTTTTTGAGGTGAAATTTGGCTTCAGGTTCCCCCTCCGGGTAAAGGGTCCTTGTATATTAGGCCATTGCTAATGGGAAGTGGAGCTGTACTTGGTCTTGCACCTGCTCCCGAGTACACGTTTCTAATATATGTTTCACCTGTTGGAAACTACTTTAAGGTAAGGTTGGCAATTCTAACTATTTGCAAACCTAGTATTCATTGCTAGATAAAAAAAATATGGCATCTTTACTCATATTTGTACAAGTTTCTAATTGTCTGCTTTTGGATGTAAGTTACAAATTATGACCAGGATCCCGTAAATGAGAACTTTGAAGGACTTGCTCGTTAACTACTTAGAATTGGGGAGTTGTTGAATAGTAGAAATTTAATTTTTATATGTTTTTGTTGATGTGACTGCCTAGAGGGTGAGCCTTAGCAGAATGGTAAGGTTGCTAGCTTGTGACTTGTGTAAATTCTAGAAATAACTTCTCCACTTGTGGGGGCACAACTGTGTATCTACCTTGACCAGTGTTATCAATGGCGGAATAGCGGAAATAGCATTTTGCTCAAAACCTGCTATTTTTTCTGCTATAGCGCTGCTATTTCTGCTATAGCGGCCAATTAACACTGTAAAATAGCATAGCAGCCACCTCAAAACCCGCTGTGCTATAGCGGTATAGCGGATATTTGATAACATTGACCGCAACCAGACCCTATCAATTGGGAGCCTTGTGAACTAGATGTGACTGAAGGGGTTCAATTTGTAGTTTAAAAAGTGAAGAAAAGTTGCTGCAGTATTCTAAGGGTCCAGAATGTTACCCCATTTTTCTTGTTCTTAGGGTTTATTAGCAAGGTCTAGTTGTCTTGTGTTGCATGTTTTATTTTCTACCTCTACAACTTACAAGCACAATCATCTCTTTCTATCTTTTGTTGTTGTAATTTTAAACATACTTATGATATATTCCTTCAAAAATTAATTATCACTATAACCGCAGGAAGGTTTGGCTCCAATCAATTTGATTATTGAGAATGAATTACATCGCGCAACTCCTGGTGGCACCGGGGGAGTGAAGACCATTGGAAACTATGCTGCAGTAAGCTGGACCCTTCTCTTTTCTTCTTGTTTGTGCATTGGCATTTGGTTGGAGATGTTCTCTTCTGTTTGCATTAAATCACATGGTCTGAAATTTCAAGCTGAAGATTTTCCTCAATTTTGTAATTTCAATTAGACAATTTATTTGCAAATTGTAACTAAACACGAATATATAGCTTTCTGGTGCTAATAAAATGGACAGAGGTGAAAACTGACATTTCCTTGTGCTATTTTTGTTTTACAATACTGACTTAAGTTATCTGCTGTTTGATGGTTTCTTACTTTCTCATTTTTTTCTCCCTCTGCCACACTTTACCTTATCTTTAAAAATAAGGAAAATCCTAACTCTCTCTCTCTCTCTCTCTGTGTGTACATGTGTGCAATTGTTTGTTGTAGGTTCTGAAGGCACAATCAGTGGCAAAAGCCAAAGGCTACTCTGATGTTTTATATCTTGATTGTGTGCACAAAAAATATTTGGAGGAGGTTTCTTCCTGCAATATTTTTGTTGTCAAGGTATTATACCCTGAACCACTTTGCATAAGCTTATGTTTATATTGTTTTCTGTCATTGTTAATATGTAGGGATGTTACACTTAGCTGCATAGTATTATTTGCCACCTTTATATTCTCTCACAATACAGTAAACAATTTGCCTATACATGTAAGTGCTTGGACAATGAAATCAAAAGCTTTTTGCAACCTTAACCATGCATTTTAGAGTACCTAAAATTTATCATTTTCCTCAACGTGCAGCCCCATTGCGATGCTTGCAAAATCAATGGTAGGGTAGCCACTTCACTTCATGCTGTTGTTGTCTGTAAGAACTGGTATCAATTGAATATTGCTTGCTGAAAATACTGGTATTTTATTGATAATAGCAGAAATTCCAGAGAGGAATTTTCTGTGCAAAACGAAGAAAATAAGGCCAAAGGGCTGTTGCGGAATTTAGTAAATAAAATAGAACACTAATCCTGGGAATTTATAGATCCCTTGGTCCCCTAGTTCTGACTAATTTTCTAAATGATTATTTCCTTCCCTAAGGATCTTATTTAAACTAACTAGTGGGAGAGAATCAAGGGCCAGGCAATATTCTCTCCTCATAATCCTCCCCTTCTTAATAAAACTCAACTACTTTATTCTCTCTAACAAATCAGATTCAAATCAATTAAAATTACTCCTTAACCGACTTGTCCTTCTAGAATAATGAAGAGGAAAAGGAATGATTTCCTTCCCCTTTTTTGTAGCTACTTCGGTTACAGGGTGGGGTGTAACATTGTCTCCCACAGATTGCAAGCTTTCAGCAATTGAACTTGAACTCCTCTACTTTTTTATTTTACCTGTTTGCTTCTCGCCTTTTGCAAATAAGAATTGCCATATGACTTGTATAAATCAACTTTTTCCTGAATGCTAAGAGTTGTACCAACATGACTCACTGTCGGGCTGCTGGATTTTGATCTTTGAGCCTTCTACAATAATTGATATAGATTTGTTAATTGCATACACTCTTGTCCATATGATTATAAAGTTATTCAATCCTTTTTTTGGTATGTTTACTTTCGTTTTTATTATGTTCAAACTTCAATGGAGCTAATGTGTGCATTTTCACTTACTTTAGGCACCCCCTATCCCCAAATATCCAAGTTGATATGTGTTGTTCTGGAAAATTAATTCATCAAACTATCAGAGCTTACTGCATTGTATGTGTATTCATTTGCTTTCAGAGTAATACTATTTCAACTCCTGCTATTAAAGGGACTATCCTGCCTGGCATTACTCGAAAAAGTATAATTGATGTTGCTCGAAGCCAAGGGTTCCAGGTACTACATTTTTGGTTTAGGAGATGATTGATGGATATTATCTTTGTTATATCTAATGTGTGATATTTTATTTCTACCTAGGGTTAATTTGCAAAAATTTAATTATGAGTATATATATGCTTCCTAGTCGCTAGTAATAAATGGCAGGTCTTGTTGGCAAATTTAGATCTGCTTGTTGATTAAGACTTGGGCTGGGGTTTTGTTTTACACTAGCATCTGATACAAGAGTTGCACCTTATAAGGTTGCTGATGTGGCAATGAGGAATATTTACCCTTCAATTCTCTAGTGATGAATTTCAATCTTCGACTGTTGGTTTGATGTTGCCCTTTTCCGCTCAGTCCTCTGATGAGAGTATTGATTTGGTTGGTGTGATCTATGTTAATAATTTGAAGTTTGGAAAATGTCATTTATTCCATGAATAATTATGTCATGTAAAAAACCACCTCAGATCTCCTCTCAACATTTCTTGGGTGATTCTTGAATGTCCTTTGTTAAGTATTCACCACTCGTCTCTCCTTTTCTCTATTTCTTTATTTCCAATTACATTCACGGATAGCAGTAGTCTTGCTATGAATTCTCTTAGAAAATACTTCATAGGGTCATGGTCTGCATTTTTGTATTTATACTGCGTTACACTTGGTTTCTTGTTTCTATTGACATTAGCCCAGAGTACATGCAATTTATTCTTCCTGTCCCAATGATGACTGGATATGTGCAGGTTGAGGAGCGACTAGTGTCGGTGGATGAACTGCTTGACGCTGATGAGGTCTTCTGCACAGGGACAGCTGTTGTTGTGTCCCCTGTAGGCAGTGTTACTTATCTTGGCAAGAAGTACGCTCTAAGTCTATTAATTACATAAAACTTGTATTTCGTGCATTAACTAATAGGTTAACTGAGAGTGGCTAAGCAAAGCAAAACATTTCAGTAATAATAAAACAATTCGCTATATGCTCTCATCATTCATGCCCTTCTCTCCATTCAGTTTTAACTATGTATTGCAACAGGACATTTTTTTTTTTCTTCTAAAACATCCCATTCATTTGCTATACAGTATGACTGGTGTTGGAACTAGATCAGACTGGGATACTTCATCCAAGGAAACTGAATTTGACTTATTGTTTGACTTTTTAAAATTTCTGTAGGGTATCCTATGGAGATGGTATTGGAGTGGTGTCCCAGCGACTTTATAATGTCCTTACCCGACTACAGATGGGTCTTACAGAGGATGAGATGAATTGGACTGTTGAGCTGAGATAGACACACAAAGAATGGCTGGCAGTGTTACTTTGCTGAAATATCAGTCTCCCATCTCCAGAAGTAGTTTTTGAAAATTTTGCTTTCTTATCTGAATGAGTTGTTGTAGATAGTTTACTCTGGTGTGTGTCTACATTTGTTTATTTTCTTGCCAGCTGGAGAAGTCATTATCAGTGGATTAGTGTAACTTAATTTTTCGTTGAAAAATTTTAGATTTGGAATTTGTTTACTCTAAAGATTGGGTGCTGGAATGGTTGGTTTTTTAGGTGTGAGAATTTTCTATGAATTAGGTTCATGAGTAATGTTACCTATCAACCTATTCGATGAAAAATTATGTCCCATTTTTACTCTTGCCAAATACACCCGACTAACTTTTTCGTGAAAGAAAAAGAAAAAAGACATGGCATGTAGTTTAGGAGCACCGAATAGATAAATTGGGTGAAGAAGCATTAGAAAAACTTTCATCATGTCCTAAACATGCTCAATGGGGTATATGGTAGATTATTCATTGATTTGGGAAAGCATAATTACCTTGATGGCGTTACTGAAAGGTTTAGAGCCATGTTTCCTACCCTTGTTAGGAAGATAGTATACAAAATGGCTCTATTGATTGGAAAAGGTCCAATTTCCCTTTGGCGCAAGCCTAACGTTGTTCATTTATTTTGTTAGGATGAAGACTAGTATAAATTAGAATACAAGTTACCGAAATAAGGGATGCATTATGGAGTGTGATTACAAAGACAGCATGCAAGAATGCAGCAATTGATAGTAACATTTCTCGCATTCATCACACTACAATACATATTTAAACTGACTACATCAAAATGTCTTCACAAGCTAATGAGCGAAAGATAGGCTTCAGTTTGAGTTTGTGTCATGTTGACGGTTGATTTAAACCGTTTTGAACAACAAGGTTTAAAACATAAAATGAATATGTGAATGAATGTGAGGGATTTTGGGTTTGTATGCTTGTTTTGGGAATAAAGGAATGGAAGGGGAAGGTGAGGAAAAATATAAAAATCTGATTTGAGAAAGAAAAAGGGGAAAATATGAGGGCTGGATGGTGAGGGGGTAAACAGCCCTGTCTCCCAATCCAAGCCCTAGTGTGGGTGATTTGGTTTATGGAGCTTGAGAATCAATCAATCTGGTGTACACCCTCAGGTACCAGGGAGGACGTGTTTTTTGATGCAGCCCATAGCTATGGTGATGGTGATGCCCTTGCTCTCTAGTTTTTCCTCTTTGTTTGTTGTTCTTCCTCTCTCTTGGTTGTATGCTGCTGTTATTTTTTCGTGCCCTTCTCTGCCCCTCAGGTCCTCTTTTCTTATTCTTTTTTCTTCCTCTCCCTCTCTCCTGCTCCCCATCGGATTCCTCCTGCCTCCTCGGGCTCCCACATGTTCTGTCCTTTTCGGGGAGCTGCAGTTGCAGGTCCTAGCTCCCTGCTCCCTACTCCCCAGCTTGCAGCATAACCCAACTCACCCTTCTCTCACTCTTCCCCCAAAGCATCTTCTTTCACCAAAATAACCTAGCACCAACAAAACCCCTTTTGTACCCTTTCCTAGGCAGTGGCAAACAGGTTCTAAGAATGTGCTGCAAATGCTGCTCACGGGTTGCTTCCTCAGGGAAGTCATCAGGAGCCTCAGATATGCCCTGCAATTTTTGTGCTATTTTTGCTGCCAGCCCGCCTACAAGGACGTATTTGGCTGATTGATTCTCAAGATTCCATGTTTGGCCAAAAGGCCTTGGAGTGGGTCCCATGGCCTCCTTGGGACGTGGGGCAGGGCTCAAAGCCCCCCAATCCATTACACCTCATAGTTCCCCTTGTTGTTCTACCATAGACATGCTGAGGGCGTATTTGTTTGGTATCACCCTGTGCCAATCCCTTGATGTCCATGCTAAAGACAAGTTTATGTATGTTTAATATTCTTAATGCTATCCCCTCTCTCTCTCTCTCTCTCTATATATATATATATATTACAGACAGGTCTGTATCAACCGTAAGGCAGGACTTGATCCTTCACTGGAATGACTGCGGAGCAATGCAAAATCATATGCAGCCATAGGAAGTGGTAATGTAACGCAGGGTATTTTGCACCGCATCATCACCGCCAATCTTACCACGGTTTTTCCTCCCTCCCCCGGTGCCAATTGCAACCGTGAGGTTGTGATCATCCAGTATTTCACATTGTACAACTTTCTTGCTCTCTTTTGATCTTTGGTGCGAGACTGATGGTTTGTCCTATATAAAATTTAACATTTGGAGTTGATTTGGCTGATTGTTTATTCATTTGCAACTTGTAATATGCTGTTAATGGAAGAAAGAGTCCATCTTTCTAAAGAGTATAGTCAACGGCTAAAATTTGGTTGTCGTGTCTTTCTGTTGCATGGAACTTTGTTATCCCTTCTGTGACTCTGTTTTGCTCTTCTCTGAAGTGTTGCCACCATAATAGCTTCGCATTCCCACCTCTAGTTCTTTGTTTTAGATGTTATAGAACATAGCCGTGAGTATAGTATTTTAACTAAGAAACCAAACACAATATTGCACAACAGACAGAAGCAAAATCAAGAGGAGGAGGTGGTGAAACAGATTGTGCCAGTGCATTGTTGTTAAGGATTTATCTTCGCTATACTTAGTGCTAGGTTCAGTGGAGTAGCCTTGACTGGCAACCCTTCACATTATATGTACATCTCCATAAGAACCCGTTCGTATGATTATCATGGTATACTGAGTAGTAACAATTCCATTCTTGAAGTTGAATCGGCAACAAATAAAATAAGATGAACAGTGGCTGAAAATAATCATAGTCAGAGAGATGAAGAGATAAGATTGTAATATGCGTGGTTGTAATTGCACGTACACATTTATAAAGGTTAAAGTTGCTTAGTTGACAAATTTGAACATATACAAAAACCCAATAAGTAGGCCTCAAAGGCACGAATGAGAAGCAATGGGGCAGGCGGCAGCAAGTTTATGTCTAGAATCTCACATCAATATCGTAAAATATTTACTTATTAACCATTTCTATATAATAAGGCTTCTTGGAAGCTCATCCTAGAAATATTAGATAATGTAAGACTTCAACTCTACCAAAATATACAGATGAACAAGATTAAATTTAAAATACCCTCAAAACTGATGTATCCAATGTTAAATACTCTTCCAATTGTGCTCTTTTGTGGCGTAGCCATGGCATTGCAATCGTGTAGTTTGTAATGATGTAGTTTGGATATATCTGAACTGTGAATTTGTGGAGATTATTGATGTCTTTACTCTTTACTCTAACAGTCTACTACTCACTAATTGCTATGTTTAAGAATTTAATTGTTTTTAATTTTTATTCTTTTTGGGTTGAAGGGTTAGCTCAGCTAACCTGCGAGCCTTACAGAGTTAGGTAATCAGGTTCCAGTTGAAAAATGCATACATACCATTTTAGCATCTCTTAACAATAGAGGTCCGCATGCCCCTGTGGTCGTGATGGAAAAGCTACCAAGTACTTAAAGAGAAATATTTCACTATTTTTATTTTTCAATACATCTTACTTTACACCTCATGCACACACAAAAAAAATGGTATAAGGTGTATTATAATATCTGTTCTTATATGAATATTAAAAACAGACATAATAAAAGTATATAGTAATAATGATAATGTACAAATTGTACTGAATAAATCATGTACTAATAAGACATTGGTGCTACTAATCATTGGTATATATACTAAAAGAAGAACACAAAGACAACGTGGATGAAAAACAGCATACGAATTACGAAGTGCTGCACAATTGGAGAGAAAAAGGGGCAAAAGGAAGACACAGGGCGAGGTATATTGTATACACTGTTTATTTCTCATTCTTCCTATATAAATTGTTTGCGTTACTCTAAACAATGTTCAAATTGAGGAAGAGATAAATGATATATGTTTGATCTTACTCCTTACTTTATGTTTCTTAATTTTGTATGCCAAGAAAACAGTTATTTATGTATATGTTATTGACAGTTGTCACCCGCAGAATATGCCACTAACAATGGGGACAGAAATTTCATTAGCAGCTCACAAAGCATGCTTTCTAATTTGTACTTCAAAAATCTGATATATATATATATATATATATATATATATANATGTATGTATGTATGTATGTATATGTGAGGTTTTGTCTTGTGTGCCCTTTGTCTTTTTGACCTCTGTTCCTCCATTTTCTTAGTTTAAATGCATTTTAATTAATTCCGCAAAAGCAACCGTGAAGAAGAAACCGCGTCGCTGACTCGTAAATACCTTTTTTATTTTTATTTTGTGGTGGGGGAAAGAAGGGGATAAGACAGAAGAGATTCAGTGCCTTTATTCTTAAAATGGATTTGTAACAGTCATTTGAAGCAAAGGTTCTCCCCACTATTGGATCGCTAACATTCAGCCGTTGTCATGCTTACATAAGTTTCACCCAGACTTGGTTGGAGCCCGTTTGGTTTTTGGGTAAAAGTGAGATAAAAGTTATACCGATTCTTGAATAATTTATTTATGAATTAAATTTATGTATTTTTAATTCCTCAATCAAACACACTCTACACTAAAATCTCACTAGGCCAAATTATGTGATATAAGTAGACAATTACAAGAGATATTCTTTGTCCAATGATATAGTTGCTACTTGCTATCTTAAGATATCACCAAGTCCCAAATTTAAATTATGAAAACAAATACTTTTTTATGAAAAAAAAAAAGTGAATGCAATCCAAAAAAATGTTATCTTTACATAGTTTATACATCTAAATTGGCTTGAGAGAAGGTGATGATTAATGAAAATAGATCTTGCTAGTAATGCAATGTGTAGATTCAATAGTTACATATAGGTGAACACACTAGGTTAAAACTTACGGATCACTGCATGTCGATTTATGGTTTTATGACTGACTTCCGTGACAAATATATTTGAGTTCAGTTAATTTAACTTTTTTAAGCTGCAAATCATAGTTTGAGTGTAAATAAAAAAAATGCCTTTTACATGACCTCAAACCATGCTTCACAAACTACTACATCTCAAAACGCTAATAATATTGAGTTATGCTAAAATTACAACTAAAGTTGACACCTGATAATTCTTAAACAAAATTTGCTCACATAAATGCATGTCAAATTAACCTGTAATAGACCCCACAATAATAATAGACCTCCCACTATTTGAATTGAGTTGTCCAATAATTATTAACTTTGATTGTCATCGAAATATTTTCCAATAATGTGAGATAGAATTAAAGAAACATGTATTTTGGGAAATGTAGCAAACTGTTTCTATCAATTGCTTTTCAAAGCTTGTACAGTAAAGTTCAAGATAGGGTCTTTGAGAGCATACTAAGTAATTCATTAGAAATGTTCATCGATGCATGGAACCTTCTTGGCTTATTTTTCACTAGCCCTTCCTGGGTCCAACTCTCACTGTTGTTACTTAGCCCTCAAAACTTAAATTAGTCCTTCCATACACCTTGAGCTTCATCTTCACACTCGGTCAAATTTTGACAGAGTTTGTATGAGTTAAACTAACCTGATAGTTGAATGCTAAAAATTAAGATACGGTTTATATCCAAGTAATTTGCATTAACCATTTTTTGTCAAGATCTGGTCACACAAACACAACAACAAATCACACATGCGCACCAGCCCGAATGGTTCGACTATCTTCGTTGCTGGTGTTCTAGAAACTTATTGTAGATAAAAAGAGGGGCCAAGTCAGAGTTGAAATTTAACAAGGCCATTAAACATCATCTGCAGTATAGGAAACTGGCTTACTCCGCCAATTATTGAGAGCATACAGAAAGAAAAATTTTATTTGTACTATTTTTATAGACATCTTTTAAAAGATACACTATTATGTGTTATTTAATATTGATGAGAAAAATGTTGATATTTATTCTCAATCAATGTTTAAATGACACATAAAAATGTTATTTTAAAATATATCTATAAAATAAAGTACAAATAACATTACTAATATATGAAAGGTGTTCACACAGTCTCATAGAAGATTGATTAAGATATGATCCATGGTATAATAAACAAGAAAAGAAAACAACTTCTATATCCTTATTTTTCAAATGCTAGATACAAGCATATGCTCGCAGGGATGTGTCTAGTGTCTACTCTTTTGGTTGCAAGTGAGTGAGTATCCTTATTCCTTACACTATTTAGCTTCATATACAACTTGTACACTTCCAAAAATTATTGGATCACATGCCCCACCTTAATTTTTGTTTTAAAGACAACTCAAATCAATAATCGTCAAAACCATTATTATTATTCCTTAGTTGCTGCTGTTGAATCGTAAGCACAAAAGAACCTAGTCAAGTAAAGATAGGACCCAGTCAAAAAAGACTCTTTCAAACCAAATCCTATGAGATATAGCTAGGTCCACGATGACGCACGAACATGAAAAGTAAAAGGTTGGTTGGTTAACCATGGTTAAAATTCATTAAAAAGTAGAGGGAAAATGAGTGAGAAACAGAGAAGAAACTGTGGCATATATACCACTGAGACCGGTTCCTTTCCTCGTTGAAAAGTTGTGTACTTTACTTTCTTCCTCAACTTTTGTTTATGTTTACTTTCTAAGCACATATGAAAGCTCGTAACCAAGACGATGAAAAATTCAACAGCTTTTTGCTTTATAAATGCTTTGTTTGACTCTTACACCCTTTGATCTCATTGTCAAGTCAGCTTCTTTTTATTTATTTTTTTGAAGCTTAATTTCTTTGGTGTTGAATAAGAGATGGGGAGTTCTGAAATTTTAATGCCTCAATTTCAAGTTAATAAAGGGAAGACTAATTGCCAATTGAGCACTAAGCAGCTAGATGAGAAATCAGTCATTGATTTTAATTTATAATATTTAAAAAATATATAATAAACAAAAAAATATATAATTAATAATATTTCTAAAATAGGCATTAATTAAATATGTTCCAAAGATGGATAATATTGTGCTGCAAACTGCACCCTACCAATGACCAAACCTAGCTCGTTCCTACATGCCCCTTCTCTTCTCCCTGTGGTCTTTTCTATCATCATAATCAATCTTTTTTTTTTCTTTCTTAATTTCCATTAATTCTCCTTTTATGTTGGTAATGTTTCCACCAGAGAGGTCTTTTCTCAACCTTACTGTCTTGTTTTTGGTGGTTTAAAATTTACTATAATAGTGAACCTTGCCTTCTTTGCTTCTAAATAGCAATAAAATAGAAACTTATCAGAAAATAATGTTTTGTTAGCTTGAGATTATATGACCGGGCCAATAATTATTCCACTAAAAAAAAATGCCGTGATCACTTGCTATATATACTTTCAAAATTACCAAGTAAATAGCACCTGAAGGAAGTTTGGACCTGTAGTGAGGCAACCAATCAAGTGAACAAAACTCCAAAACCGCACAAGACTTGCAAAAATGTTGTATGAAGATCTAGAACGTAGGCAGTCAATCATCAAGAATTGACAATTATGTAAGAGACAAGTTGTAACCAGATACGGAGATGATCTACCGAAATGTGTTCTTGACCTTAGATGGCTTATCATACCTATAAAGAATTAATGAATAGTGGGAAACTGACCTAATTAATTAGCTAGTGATGAGTATTGCTCTGTTTTTTTTTTTCTTTTTTCTTTTTCTAAAACCTTGGAGATGATTCATATATATTTTGAAGTTGTGTGCAATACTATACAAACTATACGTACGATTTTAGTTGTATGCTTGACTTTTTAAAATTCATTTTACCCGGCTAATATTTCCCCTTTAACGAAATTTATTTAGTTATTCAAAAAGGATTATTTATGCCATTTTTGAATGAAAATTGAGATTTTTAAAATGCGGCACATTTTAGTCCTTTTAAAAGATTATTTGATCCCCTTTTAAAAAAAAACAGTTGACTTTTCAAAAATTTATTCGACGTCAAATAACTATTTAAGAACTAAAATAGTATAAAAAATTTTATTAAAAAAAAAGTGGTCACATTTAACTTTGAAAAATCTATGAAACATTTTCAGGTACAAATATAATATTAACAGATTTATTTGATGTTATTTTTTTTAAAAAAAATAAATTGATGTTTCATAAAGACATTTAATTTAAAGTAATTTTTTTAAAAGAATACACGATAAATATCTTTGTATATTGAATGTATAAAAAATAACTAAAATTTTATTCTTTAAACTCTTTATTAAGTGTCTCAAAGTTTAAAAAATAATAATTAATAACTATGAGTGCACACAAAAAAATATGAAAATAGAATCTCTTATATTAAATATGATCATAACATGAGGGAAAAAGTTATAAATATTTAAATTGAATTCTACTAATTTAAAAAAAAATGTTAGTTATTCAAAATGTTTATCTTTTTTTATATAATATAATTAAACGTGATTATATTTAATACTATTCATTTTGAAAAAAATTCATATAGGCTAATTGGTTTATAATTAAAGAAATACTAAATAACAACATTTTTAAACAATAAACTAAAAAACAACAAAAAGATAAAATTAATGCATTATATAAGATAATAAAAATTAATGACCCACTTCATTTTTTATTTATTTATTTATTTATTTTATTTTCCAAAAATGCTGTTACTTTAACATTTTCCTCTGTAATTTGTGACGTAATAGATGTGATAGTGGGAATCCTACTTGTTGACTCCCATATTCAGAAAGTAATAAAATATTAATGCAATTTTGTCCTTTTTCGATGAAAAAAAAAAAAGCTGGTAAGATAGGCTCCGAGTTGCATGTTTTATTAATAAAATATTTTGTTTGAACATTATGGTTGATATGAAACCCTAAAACACTATTTTACACATATTGTAGAGTTAACATTTATATTATGTAATATGAGTATGAGTTCAATAATGTATGTGAGAAAGCATTTTAGTATTTAAACCACCTTAAAATAAGTGATGCTTGAGAGAAAAAAAAAACTTTTAAATTTATATATTAATCAATATATTTCAATGAATGACACTTGATATTTTAAAAGATAAAATAAAAAAATAAAATATTAAATATCATTCATCAAAATGAATAAGTTGATGAGTAAACTTAAAAATTAGGGAGCATTTTTCTTTATTAGAAAATTATACTACTATCTCATGTGTGATTATCTTTCTTCTGTTCTTTTTAGTTGTCCACTTTGTGTTGTGCACATGTATTAAAAAATGATTAAAAAATATGAAAGTAAGAAAAAATTAATAGTACTTTACACAATTGTTCTTATTTAATATAAAAATAATACAGATAATTAGAGTTATTAGTAGTGTATAAACATAAGAAAAAACTTCTTTAATAGGGATATAGTAAGAAAAAAATAGTTAATGTAAATTAAATTTAAAAAGTGAACGAGTATTTTGTGAAAATATCAAAATAAAAATATGGACTAATAAAAAAAACGAAAATAATATTTATTGACCCTATAATAAATGATAAATATAACTCCATTCTTTTTCTTTAAAGAGGAGAAAATCTAGTATTGTTGGGGGGCATTGGCTGGGGATACAAATCAAAGCAATCCAGTGTTGTTGTTAGAGGGGGAAAAATGAATTTATTGTTAAAATGTTATAAATAACAGCAATATATATTTTAAAAATTTAAATCATGATATATATATATATATATATATATATATTTCACTTTTATCAGACTGATATTAATCATATCAATATTATTTATATTTTATAATAAATGGGCATATTTTTTCATTAATATATTAATGAAAATAGAAATATGTAAACCTCTTTTTTTACACATATTAAGATATATGAATGTAGTGCATATATATAAGTTGATATAATTGACGGTTCCTACGTACCTCACTCGTTTTAATTTGTTTAAAAAATAAAAATGTTACATGTACACCCAATTTCATATACTCATACATACACCATTAATAATGCACAAACTTTATTCTCATGAGTGCACAAACATTACAAACTTGTAAATGATACTCTCAACTATACTTAATTAAGTGCACAAACATTACGTAAGTTAAAACATAAACTTTACGTATATAAATACGAGGTGTATGTATGGTGTATGATTTTTGGTGTACGTGTAGCAGAACTCTTTAAAAAAATGCTACTTTCATACTAAATGTAGTGTCAAAATAACACTACTCAATATAATAATTTAATATCAAAATAACATTACTTAATCTGTTTTTCCTTTTTCACAATCCGCACCATGCTTCAAACTAGGGGAATGCTTGGACCATGCAGTAATTACTAGTTAATGGTCATTTGGCCGATTACCTACCATATGGAAAACCATGCACACTTTTAATTATAATATAATACTACTGGTTAGATTAATCAGCAAGCAAGATCTGTCATCTTCACGTCAAAAAAGGAGGAAAAAAAAAATCTATCATTTGTATGTAATTTCACAGCTCTTCCGATGTTTCTTCTATACTTTTTCTTTGGCTTTTTCTCATTTTTCAATAATTTTATATCGTTTAGTAATTCTCTTACTTATTAAAAATAAATAATATTAAATACAGAGACTTCTAATTAAGAGGTCGAAATATCTACTACTCCAACTCATCCATATTTGTAAAGCCTAAAAAGCTAATTACATGAATATATAACTTGATGGCATGGAGTTGGGTCAGGAGTTCAATCCCGCATATACCATGATCATTTATTCTATATTTTTTAGCTTTTCTTACTAAGCAAAAAATAAAAAATAAAATAACAAATGAGCTTGGTGGCAAAACAGAATTTGCTATTGGGTGAGGGAGGTGGTTCCGAAGAAGTATATGACACGTAAGCGTTGTTTGTGATGCGTAATGGAAGAGTCATTTTTGGTCTAGGCATTATGTAATCAAAGAACCACTCAATTCAAATGGGGTTAGGCTTGTTCACTTTAACCTTCCAATATATGCTTGGTCCCACTCACTCCCACTAATTGCACCATGCATGCATGATGTACTTATGATCATCATCCATCCATCACATCCCTTCCACAACAATAATTCATTTCATATTAGAAAATAATAAGAGAGAGAGAGAGGGTGAAGGAAGGGGATGGTTGGATGGAGGGAGTTGTGCCAAGTCTACTTGCTGCTGTGTGATATGGGCTAACTCATATCTTATTTTATTATTAAATAAAATTTTAATGAAGTTCATACATTATTCAAAATTTATTTAATAAAGTAATAATAAATGAAAAGTGAATTAGCATAAGAATGAATGAATTAATTATCTCATAATAAAAGTGGTCGTATTAAAAAAGAAAAATACACGAGCATTTAAATTAAACTTTACTAATTTTAAGAAATAATTATTAATTCAAACATGATTATTTCTAACTTAAAATATTCCATTTTCGAATGTCTCCGAATTGAATGAGTAGTACTCATATTTCTCATAAGCAAATGAATTATAGATTCTAGACTAAGGAGGACAGTGAGAAAAACATTTGTCTGCTACACTGGCATTTCCAATTTATCCATTATTTTACACATAAAGCTAAACCAGCTTCATCCTCTCTTTTTTCTTCCCTTCACCTTTTTGAAACCCTGCCCCCCAAAAAGTCTTGCTCTCTTTTTTTTTCGCTCTCTCCTTTCTCCAGGCTATTTCTCTCTCACCTCACCTCTCCTTATATATAAACACACACCATTATTACCATTATCTCATCAACTGAATAAATCAGAGAGAGAGAGAGAGAGATGGGGAGGGCACCTTGCTGTGACAAAGCGAACGTGAAGAAAGGGCCATGGTCCCCTGAAGAGGACGCGAAACTGAAGGCCTATATCGACCTCCGCGGCACCGGGGGCAACTGGATCGCCCTTCCTCAGAAGATAGGTGTATACCATATATTCCGAATATCACTCTTAATTATTGATTAACAAATTAAACATCGATCTTTTTCATATAATCTTATTGTGTGTGTGTGGGTGGGTGGTGTAGGCCTGAAGCGATGCGGGAAAAGCTGTCGGCTTAGATGGCTCAACTATCTTCGCCCAAACATCAAGCACGGCGGCTTCTCTGAAGAAGAAGACAACATAATCTGCAGCCTCTATGTCAGTATTGGAAGCAGGTAATTCATTCATTCATTCTAAACAGTAATTAAACCAATCCAATTCCATATCAATATATATATATATATATATAGAAACATTCATTCTGTGAAACAAACTGATGGCGGCTCGATCGATCGAGAGTACTTCCTTACCCTGCAGGTGGTCTATAATAGCAGCGCAACTGCCGGGGCGCACAGACAACGACATAAAGAACTACTGGAACACGAGGCTGAAGAAGAAGCTCCTTGGGAAGCAAAGGAAAGAGCAGCAACAAGCTCGCCGGAAGCAATCCGATGATCAGATCACCAAGAGAGAATACCACACGGCGGCCAACTCAGCCCCTCCTCCTTGTTGGCCGCATAGCGCGGTCACAAGTAACGCTTCGCTCCAATACTATGATCTCATCAGCAACCAAACACCCCTCGCGATGAGGACCGTCCTAAACCAACTGCCATACTTCAACACCATTACCACTTCCTCCCGCGACACATTCCCACAATATCCAACCACCATCAGCATTAACGCCGCCACATCTCAGCCGTCCAATGATAATACACTCCAACTCCAGGGCTTCGATGAAAACTTCCCAAACGACAATCTGTTGGGATCAATAATGCAAGCTAGTTTCTATGGAATGGAATCGGCCGTGGACATGGGGGGCAGCACCAACACGGCTTCAACAGAAAGCAATAACAGTAATAATTGGGGAGATATGAGCTCTTTGGTTAACTTGGTTTCTTCTGACTATGATGAAGGTTGCCCACAACACCAAGGATTTCCTCTTCAGGATGCTGCTGCTGCTTCTGCTTCTGCTTCTGCTTCTGCTTTCGATGATTCTAGGTACTTTGGAATGATGCAAATGCAATAACGGTTCTGCATATGGGATTGGGGGTTAATTGGTGTATAAATTAATTTGTACGGCTAAGAAGAAAAAAATAGAAATTGCTGTCCGACAAACCCCTTCTGAATTCGAGTTCATTTTCACTCGACATTTAATTTGTTGGTTTTTGTGGTTCCTTTGTTTTCCTTCTCAATTGTTCCAGGTTTCTTTATATTTTCTTGCTTATTGAAATTGAGCAAATACTGTTTTGTTTTTCTGGATTAATAACTTTTGTGTGTGT
>QANU01015964.1:1671812-1690407 GCA_003254905.1 Nissolia schottii
AAAGAAAGAAAAAAAAAAAAAAAAGGCTGTGGAAAGCTTGAAAGGTGTTATAGCGTTTTTGGCAGTGACTTGGTTGAGCTTTAGCAAGAAAGGCATCTAGAATCTGGCTGCATGCACTTATAGTTTTCTTGGTGTCTTGTAATTAGTAGGCGTACATCTCATGTGAGTCCAAATATAAACAATTGAGCATTAAGTCTCGCTGTCCGTCTACTTTGGATCCCTAAATATAGAATCCATCTGAAAATAACAACACACTTCCATGCTTGTAGCTTGAATTATTATTATTTTGATACAGAGGTGTCCTATGAGTTTGTGCAAATTACGTACACATCACTAATTCAGTCATGGTGGGTTATTACTTGAATTATAAGCATGCTTTTAAACATGCCCCTTCTATTTTACTTTTTTTTGCTTGCGTAGCAAAAGATAAAATGTGTATCAATTTTGTGAACATATTTGTAAGATTTATGAGTAAAAATGGATCATATGTCATGTGAGATATTTACACGATAATTATTATGAGTAGATTTATGTCACTAGTTAAGAGAGTGAATCCTAACTTTACTTTAAGAAAGATCATAAAATCATGTGAAAATATTATATAAGAGAATCCATTCTCTTTTTTGATTGAAGAGAATCTATTCTCTTTTATAGATAAATTAAAAATAGCACTTTGATGTATCTCTTAAATCTTGATTGGCTGTGATAAAAAATATTAAACCATTTTTTTTATTGTTTTTATGTTTTGTATTTGCATCTTGTATTCATGTACATAACTACAATTTTAAATTGACTTTATCAAAAGAGAAGTAGAAAAAAAAAACTACCCTCTTTATATACACAATAAAGTTAACAAATTTTCCAACAAAATTAATGGCTTATCTCGTAATATTGTCAACAAATTACAAGTAATTGTAAATTAAAAATAAAAAGGTGTATGTTTTCACATAAATAGAAGTATGGGGTGGGAACAAACTAGGCCAAATCCTTAATAGGCTGAGTTTATGTCATTAATTTTTGGTATGAGTCTAGCCTATTGCTTGTCAAAGATACTGTTACGAACAATTCATTCAGTACCGAGATGAGTCGTAACTCGATCCCTGGTAAAAGTCAGAAAATGGGAGTGATGAACCTAGCTTGCAATCTTCAATCAGAATCAAGTCGGCGGCGGGGGTATGTACAAAGACACTCTGAAGCCCAAGTAAGTTTTATCGTATATGAGTAGTTAAAATGAATAAAACGTACCTCTTGTATGCAGTATTCTTGCTTTATATAGCTTGTCCATGTAGATATCCGTTTAGTTTGTGTAACAACTCGTAATGGAACATAAATGGGTTGTTGAAGCCTCAATGATGCTATTGAAACGTAGAACCACCATTATAATTGTGTGGGTGGCTATTTATGGCCTTCATTATTGTGTAACGTTACTGTTCTTAAACCGCTTGGTCCCAACATAAGAGACACTCAGATTGATTGTTCCGAGATGTGATAAAGGATGCCTCGGCATATTGTGTCGTGTATCTTTATACATCTCGGTACCAAGAGATATAAGTCAGGCCTATGTTAAGTCTGTAACATAAGCCCCCCCAGTCAACATGTGTTTATAATACACATGTCGTACAGTCAAATATCAAATTTAATTACCATACAATCCTAACATGTTTATCATAGTTGCACTAACCATGACTTTCTTAGGAAACTGCATCCTAATGTGACCGTAGCAGACTTTGGTTTTCCCTTTCTTTTACTAGTGTTTTTATGATTTTGCCCTAGGACATTTTGCATTCTGCAGTTATTTCTGAAGGAAGTTTTAAATCCTCCCCTTTCAAATTCCAAAACTTTCTTCACTCTCTATCTTCTTCTTCCACAAAAAATTCCAAATTCCACGAAAAACTTTCTTCATCTTCTTTTACTCCAAAAACTTCTACTTCTTTAAGTGTCTCTTGGATTTTTGAAGCATCCCTCTTGAAGCTTCCTCCGGCCTCAAATTTCAGACCAGTAGCATTTCTTCCAAACCAAACTTGTGAGTTTAATTTTTCTTTGATTCATCATCTTCCTCGAAAAAATGTTATCTATTGCTTATTGTTTCTGGTTGTTTTGAAAAAATATTGGTAGAGCTTGATTTTGTAAATGCACATGATTTATTTTCTTCCCTTAGAAATTCCTCATCTAAAAATGGAAATGGTCATTACTAGGGTTTTGATCACCAAATGTAATTTTTCATGTGATGAATGGTAGCTCCCTCTAAAAATTTTGGGTAAAATTTATGATAGGCTAGTAATAGATATTTGGGGGAACCATAAGGTATTATTTATGTGTTTATCAATTTTTCATACCAACATTGGTTTGTATCACAATCATCGTATCTTGGTCCTTACATCCCTAGGGTTTGGTTCCCCCTTTTTTGTTGTCTAGGTAACTATAGGCAGAGCTATACCCCTTAGACTCCGCCAGCTATGTCGTGTAGAGGATGTTAAGAAATATAATTGTGTAAAACAAGAAGTTCTAATGATGCTGACCGACATGCAAGAATAACATGTAAATTGTTTCGACTTACTTGGAGGGGTGAGCCGAGAAAAAGACTTTGCTACCGAATTCATCACCATGGTAGCTTCTCTTGACAAAAAAATATGTTTCTCATACTATGAAGGAGATGTTCCTTTTATGTACATGTATGAGTCTTTCTTCAAGTCTTTCTTACCTTTTAGTGACTTCAAGCTATCTTTCTTAGAGGTTACTGGAATAGCTCCTTCCCAACTCCACCCTAACAGTTGGGCATTTATTCTTGCTTTTGAAGCTTTATGTGACCATCTCAGTCTTCCTCCCACCTTGAATATTGCCTTCTTAACATATTTCATTTTTATAAGTACAGAGATGGGAAAGAAGGTTAGATTTCACTAAAAGGAAGAAATGATATGTCGTCATTCAAGCTGTTTGAAAGTTTTCCATAATTCATTCAAAATTCGATGATTCAAAGTGTATTTCAGAGAAAGAGTGCATCCATACCTTTTTGATATACATGGCAAACCACTATTCTCGTTTTGTTGGAACAAAAACTACTTTTGCCCGAATCCCGACCTCAATATGTCAGACTGGGAAAAAGCCTTTGTGACAGGACTTGTTGAAGCCTTCCACAATAACTTATTTCTCACCAAATGCTTAAGTTTAAAGCCAGAGCGAAAAAAAAAGTTTATATTGGTAAATCTGCCCATTTGTCATTTTTGTTATTTAATAACCTGTTATTCTTGAAAATAACTTGTTTGTTGCTTCCTTTTCAGCTGATATGGCTAACAAGGTTACTAGCTTTGTCGACATAGAAGCACTAAAAGTTGCTTTTGTCGAACCTAGAAAAATACCCAGTTCTTCTAGTCCTTCTGCTCCTGCTTCAAAATCTGCAGCTCCTCCAAAGAAGAAAGTGTTGAAGTGAAAAAAACCTTCTCCTGCAGATGAAGTCATTGAAGTGTCCGACATACTTTACTCTTCTCTCCGCATAGATAAACAACTAGAGTCAGAGTTTATCTTTGACCAAGATATTGAGCCGTTGCATATCGTGAAGTCACTTTATTCATATTGGGACAGAGAGTATCTCAAGAACAAAGACAAAACTGACATGTTATTGGTTGGATTGTGCTCTTCTCTATGCAACACGTTGATCCTCCAAAAATTTTATGAAGACAATGAATCTCTGGAGAAGCACTTCAACACACTAACTCTTGAAGTTGAATCTTCAAAAAAGAGTTATGAAGCAACAAAATATTACAAAAGAATAATTAAATTTGGGGGAGAACACAACACGGTCTAGGCACAACCTAACCAAAATAAACACAATAAAACAAAAATACACAATTGTTACATTTTGTTTTATAAATTATTTTTTAATTAGAATACACAATAGTTACGTATTAAAAAAATTATTTTATATTATTGTGCAACAAGTCATTTGGCTTAGTAGACATATTATGTTTTTGTGAGTGAAGTATATTGGATTTAACTCTTACACCAACTTTAATTTTTTTTAATGAAATATGTATATTTTCTTATAAATAGGGCGACTTAACTAAACAGACTTTTAAAGAGATTTATGTCTGACCATTTTTTTAAATAGATTAGACCATGCCTGAGGTCTGACAAATCGCCTGACACGTTCCATCCCAAAGGAGTTTCGTTTGGCAAATTAAAAACTTCAAAGAGAATCATGCTGACATGCTTCTACTGTTTCCAACTTAGTGCCAGAAAGGGAGAAGAAAAAGGAAGAAGTGCCATGAGACTGATACAAAAAGAAAGGAAAAAGAAGTAAGAAAGAATAGGCAAGCTCTTTGGGACTAGGAAGAGTTCAAATAATTGGGTTTTAATTGGTCAATGTTCACTCTTTCCAATTGAAATTTTCGCATGAGATAACGAAGAATTAATAAAGTAACTTGTAAGGTACTTTTTGTATGGATGTAACGAGTTAGAGTTTTAATTCTGGAATTCCTTCTTTACGTTAAAAATGGATCCGGCGTAAAAATATAACATGTAAGTACACATGAATTTTATATAATTATTATATTTTACATGTATACTTGCATGTTATTGTATTTGTTATGAACTTAACTTAGTCCTAACTTATAAATTTTGGTACAGAGATACATAAGGATGCACGATATAACATGTCAAGATATCCCTTATCACATCCCGGAACAACCAATCTGAGTACCCTTTATCTCGGGATCATCTGGTTCAAGAAATAAGCTTCAATAGCATCATCAAGGCTTTAAATAGCTCATTTATGTTTCATTACGAGTTGTTACATAGATATTAAACACCTATAAATGGTTACCTACAGGTGAAACTATATAAAGCAAAGATACTGCACATAATGAGGTACATTTTGTTATTTTACTACCTTACTCACATTAAGAAGACTTGATGTTTACACTAAAATTAGTGTACAAATAACATTACTCTTTATAAAAGTAGCATAAGTTGCAGTTAAGTTCTGTTATTTATTGGCAAAATATTTTTACTCTAGAACTAACACGAATGCGATATACCGAATATTACATAAGACTTCGTTTTTGAATCATCACTTGGATTTGGAACAACTAGTGAGTCACTTAGCGGCATTAGGCACATATTCATGTTTTGGTTTTTAAGAGAGAGAAAATTTATTTAGAGAATTGACACTTACAAATTAATTAAAAAATATACATCAAATTTAATGTTAATACAAATACATTCTACATGTCATACAAATTAAAATTTTTAGACAATACCTTATTATTCATGTCATCAATGATCATTCAAAAACTTAACATTTCACGGCTCATCGGAGTTGTTGCAACTTGCACCTTCAATCAAATTACCAATATTTTAATCTTGACTTTCCTTCCGAGGGTTTTTCTATCGTGTAATTTGTTACGTTAGCACACGGTGGACGAGGAATTCAATATCTGTGAAAATCATGGGTTATCGGGTAAGTTACAAAAATTCAAAAAAATAATTTTCTTATCGTGGGTGGGGGGATCCATCAGTTTGAACTTCGAAGGGCCCAACCGGCTTGGATTCATGCGCGCGAGCCCAACTCCCTTCTCAACTATTTTTACCAACTACTAAAGGTATATAAACACTTAAAAGGTTTGTGATCTAACCAATGTGGGACTAGAGCTTTTGAAATACATAAGCTTTGTTCTACTTCTCCCAAATACATAAGCTTTTGAAATACATAAGTTTTGTTCTACTTCTCCCAAATACATTATAGATTGGTATTTATACAACCAAATTCTACAAATAAATATATGAATGTATGAATTAAAAAAGACAATAAATATATGAATGTAGCAAATAAACAAAAAAATATATGAATCCTCTCATTGAAATCATAGTGTGCACCCTTATAAGAAACTAGCAATTTTCTTCTAACATACAAAATAAGTACGCCAAGTCTATAATGTCATATCAATTTCTTATTATTCTTGATTTTTAATTTGCTGTTGCCATAGAAATTAGCATTAGATTTCAATTTGATGCTGTTTTCACGTGCGAAGTTATCTCGTTTTTTCAAGAATGAATAGCACTTGCAGAATAAATGTTGAACTTGATGGTTTAGTGGACTAAATTTTATTTATTTATTTATAGAATTAGTGGACTATAATTTGGTACTATCTGTAAATGGGCTTGTAGTGACTCCTTTGGATGGTATCTCTTGCATTTGTGCGATTATTGCTGTGAGGCAGTAACTGTATGGTTGTGTACATATTCAACAAAAATTGAACATGGCTGAACTATAAACATTCATATATTTTCTGCTTATTTGCTACATTCATATATTTATTGCCCTTTTTAATTCATACATTCATATATTTATTCGTAGAATTTTGTTGTATAAATGCCAATCTATAATGTATTTGGGAGAAGTAGAACAAAGCTTATGTATTTCAAAAGCTCTAGTCCCACATTGGTTAGATCACAAACCTTTTAAGTGTTTATATACATTTAGTAGTTGTTGTTTTGGTAAAAAGAGTTCAGAAGGGAGTTGAGCTTGCACGCATGAGTCCAAGCCGGTTGGGTCTTTCGAAATCCAAACTGATGGATTCCCATAAAGAGCATCTTGACCTTTTTGTAAGATTACTTTTTGAATTTTTGTAACTTATCCGAGAACCCATGATTTTCGCGAATATTGAATTTCTCGTCCACCATGTGCTAACATAACACATATATGAATATTTGCTTATATTTTAATTAAACAATTTTTAAAAAAAAAACTATTTTTACTCGCCAAACGCATTGGCGAGCGGGGGTATTTTGGTAATTTCTTCCTCTGACAGGGCCAAAAGAGTAAAAAACTCTAAGAAAAAAGTTTCTTTTTGAATTTTAAGTTACATGCGAGATTATTCAGTGCAACTTTCAATAGTACTTGTTCATGGTAAAAAATTTAAAAGGATATTTTAATTAGAATAATCTTTCAGGTTGAGTAAGAGAGTTCAAAATTCAAGAGATTTAAACTAATAGATTAAATAAAAATTCTAACAAATAACAATGAATCAAACGTCATATTTTGACTTAAAATTTTAAGATATTAAATCTATAAGTCTTCTTGTATACTATTTATTTAGATCAAAACTTAACCAATATAAATTTGTTTACATATATTCACACTTTGAAACCACGAGATATCTTATCGCCAAACGTCTCACTAAACATATAATACACCTCTTCTGTGGCGTATCTGTCTGAGAATCTCAGTCCATAAACAAATTCATATTTTAAACATTCCTAACAAACAGCAAGAAGACAGATGAATTAAGAAATAAGATGGCTATATCATGAAGAATAAAAACGAATGAGAGTATTGCTTCAGGTTACAAACCACTGAAAATTATTTTGTTTTATGAAGCTTGGACGTCTAGTCCACACAAAAGGCCAAGGTATGACGCGGCAATATACAATTAAAATTGACAAATCGGGATTAATTCAACTAGAATAACATCGATAATAAAGAAATCTCAATTTATTACTATAAATCTATTGATAAATTTGGTATAAATATCCTTAGAAAGAAAAAATCACTGTAAGAAATTCCTGGCTGCCACAGCTCACAAGTTTGTACCTACTATAAAGCGGGTTGGGTACCTAGGCAATGTCATCAACACAGAAAAGAAAATCACAAATTTTTGTGTGATTATAATGTTAATTAAATATGTTCTGACGTGTAGGCTAAATATTTTATTTTAAATAGTGAGTCCCAAATATTAAATTTTCATTTTATATGTGATAATACAAATATATTAAATATGACATTTTATAATTACACGCTTACACGCTGCTTATTCACACCAAAATTTCTATGTAAAAAGGCAGTATGGACTGAACAATAATGGCCTCCACACCAAGCACCTTCCACCAACTCACTCATTGCAACGGTTTTTGCAAATATTAAGAAAGGTTCAATAAAGTGGCTTGGTACTCGGAGAATAATCCCTTGACAAGAGCAACCATTTCAGAAACAGATTGGGAGCATAGCAACAAAGATTGAGATTATTTTTTTTTTCCATCTGTGTGAAATTGACATATATTTTTAATATGTAGATGGCTCATTCCGTCAATGCCATGACGATAGTGTAAGGATTAAATAAACAAAAAACAAGCCTTGATCAGCCTTCAAGTCTGCCTAGGCCAAGACAAAAGCCCTCTGACGACACTTCTTGGGAGCATTTTGCCTTTTTATGCAACCACGTCACGAAAATTTTTTGTATGATTATAAAACACTTAGGTTTACACTTACAGAAACATTTTAACTTTATTAAGTGATAAATTACACCTATATCTAAAATGTTACTATAATTATTAATTAGAACATAATTTACTTAAGTGCATCATGACCATGTAACAATTTTTCGTGGCAATAGCTACATTTATAAACAAATATAGGTAAGCCTCTTATTCTTTGTTTATTTCATGAAATTGACACTCACCATCATGAGAATTAATGTTAAATAATATATTTTATATAAATGTGCGATTGTTTAGTCTAATGTTCATCTCATCGTTAAAGTTAGCAATTCTGTATTTATTATATTACAATAGTAAAAATATAATACTCCGACTTGAGGGTCTGATTATACAAATTTTTTCTACCAAGAACAGGATTGAAATTTTCTTCTTGTCGATTTTGACCGTGGCAAGCAAAAGAATAATAAAGAGATGGCGACAGTAAATAGAATAATATTTCCTTTTTGGAAGAAGACACCCTGCGGATATGAGAAAACCATTGAACCAAAACCTCCGAAGATTTTCTTAGCCAAAATAATAAGGCCATATACCTACACATATTCCTATGAATTTAATGGTTATCCACTAAATTTGATTACAGAAATACTGTGTACATTTAAATTGCATATACCAGTACATACACCATTTAATGATACACAATTAATGATTATTATACGTATAACATACAGTTTCTAAAATTATACACAACACGCCTCAATCCCAAACTCATTCTCGTCATCGTTTTCACTCATTATCTTTATCCTCTCATCCTTGTTCTGTTATGTTTATCATCGTCATTCTCTCATCCTCTCATCCTCCTCATCTTCATCCTCTTATCATGTGAAATTTGATTAAAATGGAATTAAGATGATAAAAGGTTGGTTTTCTTTTAAAATGGATGAGATTTATCTTTAACAATGGTGATAAGGGTGTATGTTGTAGAATATGATATCTGATTGGAGTGCACAAAGTAATATTGCAGAATATAATATCAGATTTTAGTGCACAAAAATTATATGACGATGAGCACAAACATTATATGACCTTATGCACTTGTGTACAACACTGTAATTTTACTCAAACATAAATAAGTTCACAATCTTTATACATTTTTAGTGGACAAAGTTTATAAAAATTAGTTCACATAGATGTATACATACACTTTTATACATTCTAATGCATAAACTTTACATATATGCATATTACTTAATGTATAGTTAAGTATTTTTGCAGAATATGATATCAGATTTTAGGGCACAAACGTTATGCACTTGTGTACAACACTGTGATTTTACTCAAACATAAATAAGTTCACAATTTTTATACATTTTTAGTGGAGAAACTTTATAAAAATTAATTCACATACATGTGTACACACACGTTTATACATTCTAATGCATAAACTTTACATATATGCATATTACTTAATGTATAGTTATGTGTTTCTGCAGAGTATGATATCAGATTTTAGTGCACAAACATTATGCACTTGTGTACAACACTATGATTTTATATAAATAAGTTCACAATCTTTATACATTTTTAGTGGACAAACTTTATAATAATTAGTACACTATTGAAAGCTTTTTACACTCTTGTCATTTAATAATATATCCTTCTTTACAACTTTCAGATTCACAAGGAATCCAATTGCAGTATAGTCAGGTATAGTCGTATCCACAGGGAGTTGCAAAAATATCGTTCTTGAGTTTGTTAATTAAACAATAAAGTAAAGGATTGATGATTTGATATTTAGATAAATAAATAAATAACATAAAGATAAATAGGCAACAAATCAGAGGTAGATTAGGAAGCTTGTTGGGATTTGAATCCTATTATAGTTTCATGCATCTGTTTACTTAATACAACAGAATTATCATTTCATTGATTTCTCGCCACCAGTTCTTAACTTGTTCATCTCTTTCGAGCATGGAAAGATCATCAGGTTTCCTTTATTATGCTGTCACTTTCGTGCACAAACTTTACAAAGTAGACCAGCATTATTCCAGATGTTAAAATGACGAATAACCCTAACTCTATGTCTAGAAATTAGGTTTACCAGATGAATTGATTTAATTCCAACTTATGATGCCGCTGTCGCGCACAACCAAGCAGTTTGAAATCATGCTTTAGGTAGCTAAGCTAAAACAAGCATTAAGTGTAAAATCATTCAAGCAAATCATAGAAAGTGATAAATTCATAATGCAAAAGTTACATGGATACAATCATGCTACAATATTCATCAAAATCCCAACAACAAGAGGATTAGAAATCCATCTTACAAGAGATAATCTTAGAGGCAAGGTGATGGACGCTTACCATGACACGTTCTCACGCTGTCATGACAACGGCCACCATGCTTCCTTGATCACTCTTGGCTCCTTCACTAACCTCCTCTTTGTTGCTAAACTAACCTAAGAATTGAAGTACAAGTGAAATTGAATAGAACTAAGTTCTGACTTCTGAATTGATGTCCTGAAGTGTGAGCCTCGGCCTCCTATTTATAGGCTGATTTTGGGGTCACCGCTGAGCGGCCTGGATACCCCGCTCAGCGGTCTGAGCTTTCTTTGCCGCCACGTTTCCTCTGAATGGTGGCTCTGCTCTGACATTATCTGTCAGAGATGCTGAGCAGCCGTGCGGTGTGATGAGCGATGTCAGAGCAGGGTGGCATTGCAGCTGCAGGTGCGGCCATAGAGCTTTCTTCGCGGCTAAGTTTCTTCACTTTGAAGCAAGGCTCGCTGAGCGGCCTGGGATATGCGCTGAGCAGCTTCTTCTTGTTGTGCCGCTGAGCGGATGTTTGGTTCCGCTGAGCAGTGCCTCATCTGATTTGGCCTTTCTGCTTCTTTCCGCCCTCTTTGCTCTTTGTTTCCATTCCCCGTAGGATTTCCCTTTGATCTTGTCTTTTCAATGTGCTTGTATCCATCTTTAGAATATTTTATAAATCCTACAAAAGTGAGGAATTTAGTTAGATAGTTCATTAAAACCTAAGCAGACAGGTGCCAGTTCAATAGGTTAAATTGTGTAAATTTGGCACTTATCATTCACATAGATGTGTACACACACTTTTATACATTCTAATGAATACACTTTACATATATGCATATTACTTTATGTATAATTAAGTATTTTTGCAGAATATTATATCAGATTTTAGTGCACAAACATTATATGACAATGTGCACAAACATTATATAACCTTATGCACAAACATTAAGAACCTGTTTACAATACTGTGATTTTACTCAAACATAAATAAGTTCACAATCTTTATACATTTTTAGTGAAGAAACTTTATGAAAATTAGTTCACATACATGTGTACACACACTTTTATACATTCTACTGCATAAACTTTACATATATGCATATTACTTAATGTATAGTTAAGTATTTCTGCAGAATATGATATCAGATTTTAGTGCAAAAATATTATATGATGATGTGCACAAACATTATATGACTTTATGCACAAACATTAAGCACTTGTTTACAACACTGTGATTTTACTCAAACATAAATAAGTTCACAATCTTTAAACATTTTTAGTTGACAAACTTTATAAAAATTAGTTCACATACATGTGTACACACGTTTTTATACATTCTAATGCATAAACTTTACATATATGCATATTACTTAATGTATAGTTAGGTGTTTCTACAGAAAATGATATGAGATTTTAGTGCACAAATATTATATGACGATGTGCACAAACATTATATAACCTTATACACAAACATTATGCACTTGTGTACAACACTGTGATTTTACTCAAACATAAATAAGTTCACAATCTTTACACCTATAGGTATATTGGTGAACATGAATCAGAGGACATGAAATCTCGTGAGTTAACTGAGACTGATATAAATGCAGTGAACAAAAGGAGATTTGGTCTCAAGTTTCCAATTCATGATTCATCTAAACCTATGCATGAATTTGACAATCAAGCTGAGTTAGTTGGCTCATCATCGAGAACTGCCGTGGAAGCTCATGATGTTAACAAGAGTGGAAATTACCACACAATTGAAGGAATACATTAAGTAAACATCAGCCATGAAGTAGACCATGTAAACTTGAAGAGAAGAGTGAAGAAGGAATGAAGAATGAGATCGAAGAGAATGAAGAGAGAAAACGAAACGGACTAGTTTGAGCAGAGCGTGTGTTGATGCGCGAGTGAGTGAGAGTGGGTGTGAGAGTGGGGTGGGTGGTTATTTTATGGGATCCACTGTATTCATATACAGGTGTAAGTATGGTGTATGAAGAGTTCTGCTACACGTACACCAAAAAATATACACCATGCATACACCATATACTTATATACATAAAGTTTGTGTTTTAATGCCTGTAATGTTTGTGTACTTAATTAAGTATAATTGAGAATATAATCTATACATATGTAATGTTTGTGCACTCATGAGAATAAAGTTTGTGCATTATTAATGGTGTATGTATGAGTGTATAAAATTGGGTGTACATGTAACATTTTTGGTATATGAAAATGTGGTGTACATGTAGCAGAGCTGATTTGTTTATATTGTCTTTTAATCAAATTTTATTACGTAAGTAAAAAATTTGACTCTGTCTTTCACTATTTAAAAAGTTATGCATTTGAAATAGTTTGATAATAAAAACATATTATCTTTAGTAGAATTTGAACTAAGACATTTCTTATGTATAGACATATCTTAACTACTAAGTTAATGTCACTTTTATAATGTTTTATTTAAAGTAATTTATTAATATAAATTTAATATTTTCATTGCTTTAGTAAAAAAATAATACTCTTCTTCTCCCTCTGACTCTCTCTTAGGTTAAATTAAAAAATAAAAAAATAACCCTAATAAACAGGTTATAGTAAACAAACCATGTTATACAGGTCATGGTAAACAAGTTTGACAACAGATTTTTGGTTTAACTTAAGCGAAGTGGTTGCTGCAGATAACACCTCTGTCGGGTTAAGGACACTAGCCACATTGCCCCTGTGTTCATTCATCTGGGAAACTCTCAAATTCATACTGAGGTCAGGGTTATGAGATAATTCTCGAATACTTAAAATATCTCATAACAATTTGTTACTGCTATTTAATTATTTTTATATTATTATTTAATTTAATTAGATGATAATATAAAATTAACCATGCATAATCATTAAAATAAAATAAAAATTCATTATGGTAAATATATATATATATATATATATATATATATATATATTGGTCGAATGGTCAATAACATTAGAATGCTACATCTTTTCGCCAACACAAGGAAGGCAAACGTGCAAAACGGACAAGCCCAACAAAAACAACAAATATAAGGCCCGTATACAGCAAAGAAGAGCCAATCTAGCAAACATCTATTACTTTCAAAGTGCATCTATCCACGACCAAAAAACAAACGTGCATATATCTTCAACCGTGAACAATCTAGGAAAGGGGAAATGGTATTTAGCAACTCTCGGAAAGGATAAGATACTTGATTGGGCTTTTGTGAACATAAGAAGCTTGATAAGTTTGAAGTAGCCCAAGTATTGGGCCATAGTTAAGTCTCCAATCAATAAAAGCCATAACAAATGTGTGTCACATTTATTAGAATATATACATAATATAGTTGATAGTTGTTATTGTAATGAGTTAGTTAGAATTAGCTAATGGTTAGTTGTCATCATAAGCCTATATATAGGTTGCATCACTTGTAATTCTTGCAACTTTTCATTCTAGCAAATTCCATTATGTTTTCTATTCTTTCTTTTCTCTCTTGATACTATGGATTTCAACATGGTATCAGAGCCTTGGCATCCGCCTTGAACATTCCGCTGTACTCATTTTCTTTTTCATTTTTTTCCTTTTCGTTTTCCTACATTTTCTAGCTTCCTAAACAGTGTTGTTTCTCATTTTCTTTCGTTTAATTTCTTATTCTTTCCCTTTCTTTGTTTATTTTATCAGAAAATCCAAATAATCCAAAACATTTTCAGTTCGGGATTTCTTTCCCCTTTCTTTGATTTTCCTACGCTCTTTCTCTTTGGTTCTGTAGTAAAACCTTGTGGTTATCGAGTTTGAGCTTTGAGCCCTATGTCACTGTGTGTGACACGCTCTCTGCAGAAGAGCTTTCGGCACAGTTCTCTCCGTTGGCTGTCGATTTTGCACGACGCAGTGGTTATCGCATGGTTTCCTCTAATAGATCTCAGATCTAGTCTTGGATTACGCTCTACTTAAGCATATCTCCTTGTCGTATAGTGAGAGGTTTAGGTCTGTCAATGACGCTGTACTCCTGAAGCTTCTGCTCGTCGACGGAATCAGGGTCGAGATTGGTGACAAACTATTGGATAAAGTCGTCAGTCGTGGTTTTCGCTCCGATTCAAGATCTGATTTAGTTTTATCTTCTTGCTTCAGATCTGTGCCATCTCTGATTCATCCATTACTTGCTGACGGATTTGTTGTTCTGGGCGGCGAGCTCGCGGAGGTTGAGGTCGACGACGGAGTGATAAGTGCCAAATTTACGTAATTTCAACTGTTAAAAAGGCACATGTCTGCTTAAGTTTAATGAATTATCTGATTGAATTCCCCACTTTTGTAGGATTTATAAAATATTCTAGAAATGGATACAAGCACATTGAATGATAAAGATCAAAGAGAAATCCCATAGAGAAAGGAAACAAAGAACAAAGGGGCAAAAAAGAAGCAGAAAAGCAAAAGCAGATGCACCACCGCTCAGCGGTGACAACTATCCGCTCAGTGGCGTGCACGAAGAAACCGCTGAGCGATGCACCCAAACCGCCCAGCAGACCTTGCTTCGAAGTGAAGAAACTTAGCCGCGAAGGAAGCTCTGCAGCTACACCTGCAGCCGCAATGCCACCCTGCTCTGACACCGCTCAGCGCACCGCACGCCGCTCAGCGGCTTTGACAGACAATGTCAGAGTAGAGCCACCATTCAGAGAAAATGTGGCGGTAAAGAAATCTCAAACCGCTGAGCGGTGCTCCCAGGACGCTCAGCGGTGATCCCCAAACTCGGCCTATAAATAGAGGCCGAGGCTCGCACTATTGGCAGCATATCTTACAGTTCAGAATTCGTTCCGTTCACTTTCACATATATTTAGAACCAGTAGTTTAGTTTAGCAACAAAGAGGAGGCTAGTGAAGGAGCTGGGAGAATTAAGGAAGCACGGCAGACGTCGTCATGGCAGCGTGAGAACGTGTCATGGTAAGCGTCCATCACCTTGCCTTGTTGGGATTGTGATGATTGTTATAGTATGATTGTATCCATGTACTTTTGCATTAATGAATCTGTCATTTTCTATGATTTGCATGAATCGATTTTACACTTAATGCTTGTTTTAGCTTAGCTACCTAAAGCATGATTTCAAACTGCATGGTTGCGCGTGATAACGACATCATAAGTTGGAACTAAATCAATTCATCTAATAAACCTAATTGCTAGAGATAGAGTTAGGGATATTAGTCGCTTTTAACATCCAAAATAACACTGGTGTACTTTGTTAAGCTCGTGTGCGAGACTGACAGCATAACAAAGGAAACCTGTGATCTTTTCATGCACAAGAGCGATGAACAAGTTAAGAACTGATGGTGAGGAATCAAATCCCAACAAGCTTCTTGATCTGTCTCTGATTTGTTGCCTATTTATCTTTTCTGTTATTTATTTATTTATCTAAATATCAAACCATCAATCCTTCACTTTATTGTTTAAGTAACAAACTCAAGAACGGTATTTTTGCAACTCTCTGTGGATACGATTATACCCGACTGTACTGCAATTGGATTCCTTGTAAATCTGAAAACTGTAAAGAAGGATATATTATTTTGAATGACGGGAGTGTAAAAAGCTTTCAACACGGAGTCTGTGAAGTTCTCGGAGATGAAGCGGGATCTTTGTGCGGCGATGGAAGAAAGAGCTTGTATGAGCTGAGATCTCTGTTAGGAGGAGACGAGGCGGCAAAAGGAAGAGCCTCTACGCCGCCTTTGCTGTAGTTATCCATATCGCCGACGACTTCCATATCTGGTTCTTGTCGTTGTCGTTGTTGTCGCTGCTGAGTTTCTGCAACGAAGTGACACAAATATGTTTCCTGCCATNAAAGAGGAGGCTAGTGAAGGAGCCGGGAGAATTAAGGAAGCACGGCAGACGTCGTCATTACAGCGTGAGAACGTGTCATGGTAAGCGTCTATCACCTTGCCTCCGAGATACTCTTGTAAGATGGATTTCTAAATCTTCTTGTTGTTGGGATTGTGATGATTGTTATAGTATGATTGTATCCATGTACTTTTGCATTAATGAATCTGTCATTTTCTATGATTTGCATGAATCGATTTTACACTTAATGCTTGTTTTAGCTTAGCTACCTAAAGCATGATTTCAAACTGCATGGTTGCGCGTGATAACGACATCATAAGTTGGAACTAAATCAATTCATCTAATAAACCTAATTGCTAGAGATAGAGTTAGGGATATTAGTCACTTTTAACATCCAAAATAACACTGGTGTACTTTGTTAAGCTCGTGTGCGAGACTGACAGCATAACAAAGGAAACCTGTGATCTTTTCATGCACGAGAGCGATGAACAAGTTAAGAACTGATGGTGAAGAATCAAAGAAATGATAGTTCTGATGTTTGAGTTACGATAGGATTCAAATCCCAACAAGCTTCCTGATCTGTCTCTGATTTGTTGCCTATTTATCTTTTCTGTTATTTATTTATTTATCTAAATATCAAACCATCAATCCTTCACTTTATTGTTTAAGTAACAAACTCAAGAACGGTATTTTTGCAACTCTCTGTGGATACGATTATACCCGACTGTACTGCAATTGGATTCCTTGTAAATCTGAAAACTGTAAAGAAGGATATATTATTTTGAATGACGGGAGTGTAAAAAGCTTTCAACACGGAGTCTGTTAAGTTCTCGGAGATGAAGCGGGATCTTTGTGCAGCGATGGAAGAAAGAGCTTGTATGAGCTGAGATCTCTGTTAGGAGGAGACGAGGCGGCAAAAGGAAGAGCCTCTACGCCACCTTTGCTGTAGTTATCCATATCGCCGACGACTTCCATATCTGGTTCTTGTCGTTGTCGTTGTTGTCGCTGCTGAGTTTCTGCAACGAAGTGACACAAATATGTTTCCTGCCATTGTTGTTGTTGTTTGCTCCGTTCATGGCTGAGTTTCTTCAATGAGGTTATCGCTGCCATAGTTGATCCGTATCTGCTTTCATCTGTGATGGCCGACGTCTGTGGTTTGCCGGACTTGAGTTCGTTTCTAGCTCATCTTCAGATTTTTGCTTTCTTGCAGTGGTGACCTTGCTGCAGTATTTGTGTTTTGTCTCTGTGATTCTTATTCTTCATTATTCAGATTTGATTTCATCTTCTTGATTGGCTTAGTTCAGATATGAGGTCCTTGATGATGGAGTTTCTTACTTCTTGTTGATGATGCACACAAGGTGTTTGACAGATTGCCTTTTCTTGATAAGGAGGTAACATTTCCTTTGTATGGACGTCCACTTACTGAGTTTTGGATCCGTCTATGTTGCTGCCTATTTGTGCAAATATCTTATGAAGAATACTATTGATTTGGCTAAGTTTTAATTCTAATCTTCTTGGAGCCTTAGATCTGTTGTTGCTAGTTTGACTGTTAAAATTTTAGTATGACATTTTCAGTCACAAGTTTCTGCTTTGTTAGCATACACATCTCTGTTTTGTTAGCCTTGTGTGGCTTTGATTTAGATCAGTGTGTGACATGGCCAAGCATTGGTCCATATTCTGTTAGCCTTATGGCTTTATATTTGCTCTTATCTTGGGTGGTTAAGCGTCCAATTTCAACTTCTGCACTTGATAATTGAGCTTTGTTTGCTTCTGTCGAGTGGGTGGTTAAGCTTTTGATGTGATGGGACCATTTGCTTTTGCCATGTGTTTTGCCTGCGATGGCATTTGATCATTGTTCCCATGTTGGGACCATTTGCAACCGGTGTCGTTGAGACGTTAGAGGAAGATCGAAGGGGCTTCAGTGAAAGTCGAAAACTTCCAGGAACTAGGAACTTCGGTGGTTGCTGTTGGTTTTCAATCATTTAGCTTTGTGTTGCTCCTTGATTTTTCTTTGTATTGTTGTTTCCAAGCTGGAAATGTTAGTGCACATTGTCCAGCTTGCGGAGGGTATTAGAATATATACATGATATAGTTGATAGTTGTTATTGTAATGAGTTAGTTAGGATTAGCTAGTAGATTAACTAATGGTTAGTTGTCATCATAAGTCTATATATAGGCTTCATCACTTGTAATTCTTGCAACTTTTCATTCTATCAAATTCCATTCAGTTTTCTATTCTCTCTTTTCTCTCTTGATACCATG
>QANU01015974.1:0-29359 GCA_003254905.1 Nissolia schottii
CCCTGAGTGGCGGAATCATAATTGAGTGTAATACAAGTATTAAGACCCGAGGTAACCCACTGAAAACCCAGTGTTCTCATCCCCCACTCTTTTATGGTTCCAGGTGATCCGAGCAGGCAGGCAGGCAACATGAGGGACGAGGAGAGGAGCTACAGGAGATAGAACCCTTCCAAGGGAGGACTGCTGAAGATCAGACGATTAGCTAGTAGAGGACATATGTGTATTTGTACTTCTATGTGATGTTTGTGCTTGATACTTATAATACTATGTATATATTGCTTATGAATGTATGAAGGACCATTGTTTGTTATCTTAGCGGGTACCAATGATAGCTTTATTTATCGTTACACATGCTATGTTTCCGTTCAAAATGCATGCTCTAAACGCAACAAGGCTCCTAATTTACTCTATGTGACGTATAAAGAAAGTTTAAATTTGGTCCATATTTTGGGTAGCATTATTTTTAAAAGAATACATGGGACTAAGTAATCCCCACCAAAGCAGATAACAACCTAGTGAGCATTGTTTGCGACGTACGCGTGAACAGTTAGCTAGGGTGTTACATTTGGTATCAGAGCATTGTTTGCGACGTACGCGTGAACAGTTCAGTACCGCTGAGCGATACAGCCTTTATCGCTGGGCGCAGAGACTCAAACCGCTGAGCGAACATCAGTTTTCGCTGAGCGGCTTGAGATGAAAGGAAGCTGATGGCACCCTCTTGAGGCTCATAAACTAGTCTTTAATGTTATATCTATAATTGATGGCTGAATTGTATGAATGTATATGCTGTATGTGCAAGAAGTGAAATGAACATGCATATTACCTGTAATCTGAGATGATATTTGTAACCCTTCATGCATTCACGACACACTTAGTTAAAGACATGATAACTAACTCTGAGATAAATAAGAATGTTGAAATGAACCATAGGGAATAAGATATAATATGCTGCAGGTACAAAAGCCAGATAGGCTGAAAATGCTGAATTTCTGCTGAACCATGCTGAAAAAGGGCCAATGCCCAATGCTGAACAAAGGCAAATGCCCAATGCTGATAATGGCTATATGCCACATGCTGAACGGGCCGTGATCACGTGAGCCAACCATGATCCCACTTCAGGAGGTCGAGGCATCCTGAATGTGGAAGCCCGCCACAGGTGGTGTCGATATGGCATACTTGGAGGTGTGCGGTTACCACACCTATGCATTGTTGAAAGGGGGCAAGCTTAGGTGGGGGTACGATATCCGCCCACTGTCGAGGGGTCCCAAGGGGGCACACGGCAGGTGGAAGCCCACCGCAGTAAGGTCCAGACAGTGTCGGCCTATACTGAGGGTGTGAGGTTATTCCGTTATACTAGTGTCAACAGAGGACATTACTATGATGGGAATAACACATATTCTGTTATGCTGTTATATTCTGTCATGCTGATATATTCTGTTATGCACATGTTATATTCTGTCATGCTAATATATTCTGTTATGTACATGCACACTCTGTTAACCATGTTTATTCTGATAGTTCTGTCCTGTTCATGTGGATGATTCTGTTCCATACACTCTGCTGAATTCTGTTATGCTTACTTTGGATGATTCTATTATGCTGAATGTACTCCGATTATGTTCTGTTATTCCGTATGTTTGAAATGTATGACCTGCTGTTATTCCGTACCGTCAAGAGCATGCTCGAGCACGAGAATGTAGTAAGCAAGAGTAGTGCCCATGTCACATGTTAATGCCAATAAAGTCGTTCAGATAGGCCAGATAATAAATGGTAGGCTGTTTAGGATGTATGTTCACTAGAGATCTTTGAGCGGCCTGAAGTTTGACATAATCTGATACACGACTCAGGAACTAAAGTTACTTCCACTGAGAACCTACCGTTCTCATTCCCACTGTTTATGACTTCAGGTACAGAAGATGATGATTCTTATTTTGAGGATGTAGATGAGCTGCCAGCTGAGCCATGAGCGGCTAGGAGATAGTTAGACACTTACATTTTGCCAAGGGCTTACGGAGTAGCATTCCAGTAGTCCTTGCATTTTGATGTGATGTACTTTGACTTATGTATTCAGTATTACAGTTTATGTGTATGTGATGTATATTGTACTTAATATATATATACAGTGACGTGACCTTTTATGGTGGACCCAATGGATGTACATTACATGTTCTACTTATAAAAATGTTATCCGCTTGTTATATTTGTTTTATTCTAACGCATGGCTCTATTTTAGTATTGATGTGGTACAAGCAAAAATTTTAAAATGGGTCCTTATTGTCTTGAGCAACGACTATTTTCGAAAGATAACTATGGACTAAGGTATTCCGACCAAGTAGAAAACAACCTAGTGAGCTTTGTTTACTACGTACGGGTAAACAATTAGCTAGGGTGTTTCACTGAGAACCTAGTGTTCTCATCCCCCACTCCTTTATGGTTCTAGGTGAGCACGATGAGGATAGTGAAGACGTCCGAGCAGGCAGGCAACACGAGGGATGAGGAGAGAAGCTACAGGAGAGAGAACCCTCCCAAGGGAAGACAGCTGAAGATCAAACGATTAGCTAGTAGATGATATATGTGTATTTGTACTTCTATATGATATTTGTACTTGATACTTATAATATTAACTATGTAGTTGCTTATGAATGTATGAAGGACCGTTGTTTGTTATCTTGGCGAGTACTAATGATATCTTTATTTATCGTTAAGCATACTATGTTTCCGCTCGCAATGTATGCTCTAATGCAACAAGGCTCCTAATTTACTCTATGTGACGTATAAAGAAAGTTTAAATTTGGTCCATATCTTGGGTAGCAATATTTTTAAAAGTATAAATGGGACTAAGTATCATCCCCACCAAAGCAGATAACAACCTAGTGAGCATTGTTTGCGACGTACGCGTAAACAGTTAGCTAGGGTGTTACACCTTACCTCCCTGTTGCACAAAGATACAGACTTTGTTTTTGATGATACGTGCAAGGAAGTGTTTGATGCCTTAAAGCATGCCTTGACAACGACCCCTATCATTCAGCCGCCAAATTGGGGGTTGCCATTTGAAATAATGTGCGATGCATTTGACCATGTTGTAGGTGTTGTGCTTTCCCAAAGGGTTGGTAAGTTTCCTCATGTAATACCTTATGCCTCAAGGACTTTGGATGCCGCACAATCCAACTACACCACTACAGAAAAGGAAATTTTAGCTATAGTCTTTGCTCTTGATAAATTCCGATCTTATTTGCTTGGTTCCAAGGTGGTGGTGTATACAGATCACGCAGCTCTAAAGTACCTTCTGAAAAAACCCGAGGCCAAACCTAGACTTATTAGATGGATGCTATTGCTCCAAGAATTTGATTTAGAAATCAAAGATAAAAGTGGAGCAGAAAACCTAGTAACAGACCATCTAAGTCACCTAACGCACCTCTCACCCGACCCATTTCCACTTCGGGATGACTTTCCCGATGAATTCTTATTAATGATATCTGAAAGACCATGGTATGTGGACATCGTAAATTACTTGGTCTCGAATAAAGGGCCCCCACATTTTTCAAAAACCCAATTAGCAAAGCTAAAGAGCGATGCTAAGTATTATCTATGGGAGGACCCTTATCTTTGGAAAATTGGCAGTGACCAAGTAATTAAACGATGTGTTCCAAGCTCAGAGTTTGATTCTATTCTCAAGTTTTGTCATACTTTTGCAAGTGGTGGCCACTTTGGACTCCAACGCACAGCCAGAAAGGTTTTAGATTCAGGTTTTTATTGGCCTTCATTATTTAAAAATGCCTATGAATTCTGCAAATCATGTGAACAATGTCAAAGAACAGGTAACATCACTTGGAGGAATGAAATGCCCAATAACCACAGTTATTTTGTGAAACTTTTGATGTATGGGGAATTGATTTCATGGGCCCATTTCCTGTCTCTCATGGTTATACCTTTATCCTTTTGGCTGTAGATTATGTATCTAAATGGATAGAAGCAATTGCCACCAGGTCTAACGATGCTGCCGTAGTTGTGTCTTTTGTTCGGTCTAATATCTTTTGCAGGTTTGGAATGCCAAGAGCAATTGTTAGTGACCAAGGGACCCATTTTTGTAACCGGCGCATGGAAGCTTTGCTCCGCAAATACGGGGTTGTTCATAGGGTATCTACCCCCTACCATCCCCAAACTAACGGGCAAGCTGAAGTGTCTAACCGAGAAATTAAGGGAATCCAGGAGAAAATGGTCAAGCCAAACAGGAAGGACTGGTCGTTGCGTTTGGATGATGCTCTTTGGGCATATAGGACCGCATACAAGACTCCTATTAGGATGAGTCCATTTCGACTGGTATTTGGCAAGCCTTGCCACCTGCCAGTAGAATTGGAGCATCGAGCATAGTGGGCTATTAAACAATGCAACATGGATTTAGAGCAAGCTGGGAGCCACCAGAAGTTACAACTCCAACACTTAGAAGAACTCCGGCTGGATGCTTATGAGAATTCCCGGCTATACAAGGAAAAGACCAAATTGTTCCATGATAAGCACATTCTACGCAAATCTTTTCAAGAAGGGAAATTGGTGTTGCTTTACAACTCTAGGATAAAACTCATGCCTGGAAAACTCCGGTCTCGGTGGGATGGTCCATATGAAATTATCAAAGTCCACCCGTACGGAAAGATTGAACTCAAAGATCCAAAGACTGCCAGTACATTTGCAGTCAATGGACACCGTCTTAAGCCGTACCATGACACTGCTGGAAATCTCCAAGAGGAAGTGGAGGTTCAATTTCTTGCCATCCCATGACCAAGGAAGCTGCTATCAACGTCCAACTTAAGGACGTTAAACAAAAGTGCTGGGTGGGAGACAACCCACCGGTTGTGAGCTTTTCTTTCCTTGTCTCTTATTTATTTGTTTTATCTTTATCTTTACTTTCTTGCCCTGTTTTGTGCATCAAAGTTAGTACAATTCTTCAAGTGTGGGGTGGGGAAGTTAAAGGTTTTAACTGTGCAATAATTCTGGGAATTCATCAATTAGGGGTAATTTAGACTGGTTGATGATCGATTTGTGCAAAGTGAATTGTTGTGTTTAATTGTGGCATTATGTTTGATTGAGCATTTTATAAATCTTGGCATGTTCTAATTAATTGAAGATATTACCTGGTAAGCTTTTGAGCCATTTATCGAATGACAACACTACATGTCATTCCTTTCTTTGTTGTGTATACACTCACTAGTGTTCAAATCCAGAACTTGCCTGATTCTCTGCATTGCACTTTGCCTTTTTATATGGCATGTGATATGATTGAGGCATTCTTTGTATATTTAGCTTACATATCCATACGAGCCTACCTTGAATATTTGACCCTTGTTAGCCCCTTTGAGCCTTGTAGCATTTTATTGAATGGTTAGCACATTACAAGCTAATAAACCAAGTAAAACCATGATACACCTAGCTTTAGGGCTTAGGAGAATTATGGTCCATCTGTTCATATGTGCTAAGCAATAAGTGTGGGCTTACATGAGGACATGTAACATTCAAGTAGGGGGAGAGCAACCACAATTACTCCTATTGGTTGGAAAATACCTATAAAAAAAATGATGCAACTCTTTTGCAAAAACAACCAATTAGGTGCACCAACAGAAATGCTCCCCTAAAGCTATGAGTAAGCAGTGGCAAGAGAAGCTAATGGAAATCAAGGTCCTTGCACCATTGGTTAAGCACATATGCCATGAATTCTACTAAGACTTAGGCTTTAGCTTACTGGCCATATGAATATCCCACCTTGACCTTGACCCCATTACAACCTTAAAAAGACCTCTTCATGCATGTTATATATATTTGGTGATCCATGATGCTTAGAAGAAAGTCAAGCTTATGGAGGCGACTCTAGTGTAGTGTTTGAAGAGAGCATTGAATGAACCTATACACTTTGAGTGACGAGTGACACACACTAACCTGTGAGGTCCAATTGATTTTGACATGCCTTGACTTATTCTTTGTTCAGGATTGATATGCCAAGGAAATTAGTTTCAATGCACAATGATATCATCTTTTGTCTAAATGTACTCTAATTTTTGGATTGTCATGTATTTTGCACAAGTTGTCTAGTAATTAGTGAGTCGGCTTAAGTGCCTCCCTGAGTTTCGCGACTTTGTAGGGGGATGTAAATAGTGTCGCCGTCAGACCAAAAAGATTTTCCATCATCTTTGTTTTTGTTTTCACTTTGAGTTTGCTTAAGGTCTTAAGTTTCTTGCATGGGGACATGCAACTTTTCAAGTGTGGGGTAGTTTGATAAGTGGATTTTGTACCCTATCTTATTACTCTATAAATGAGTAATTCATACTAAAAATGTGTGGGATTAATATGTAATCAATATGTTTTCGCACATCATCCTTTTTGAAAGAAATTGAGAAAAACAGCAAAGTTCAAGCATTATTTTCTTAATCTTTAATATAATATATTTCTTTTGTAGTTTTTCTATCTTAATTGTAGGAAATGAAGGCTCAAGAGGATTATTGAAGATATGAAGAAAAGAATGAAGCCAAAGGCAAAAGAGGAAAGAAAAAAAGAACCAAAAATGACGAATTACACCACTCAGCGGTAAGGGAGACAGCGCTCAGCGCATAAGAAGAAACCGCTCAGCGCATAATTAAGAAACCGCTCAGCGGTGGTGCCCTTTTCGCTCAGCGATATTACGTCTGCTGCAACTTGCGCCGGCGCATTTATTGCGCCAGCCTGGAGCCAGCTCAGATGGCAGCGCCGCCCCTGCAAAAGCTGGCTGGAGCATTTAATGAAGCCGCGTAAGCCGCCGAAGTTGACCAAATCGCTCAGCGATACAGCCAAAGCGCTCAGCGAAAACCACAAAACCGCTCAGCGACGGTACTGAACCACTGAGCGGTAACCTCGAACCTTGGCCTATAAATAGGAGGCCAAGGCATTCACTTAAGGCATATTCTCTCCCCACCCAACCAAGTTCTCCTAGCCCGAGAACTCTTCCTTTCCTTTCATATTTCTACACTTTTTACATTTTATTTTGAGCACTTTAGGCTTATATTAAGTGCTTTTTAATCTTTCAAGTCTTGTAACGAAGTTCTGCCGAATTAATCCCAGGTTCTATTGTTTCAATCCTTCATTTTCATTTACTCGTTCTTTCTCTTTATTTATTATAAGTTTTAATCCTCCACCCACGGAGGAGTAGTTTCTAAATATCTTGCATGCGGTAACTCTAAATTAAGATTAATTTGAGGTCTTGCGCTTAACAATCATTCATGAATTGTTCCGCCTTAATTAGTGATATAGCGATTGCATGTTATTAGTTAAGGGTTAAATCTAGATTAATGAATCTTGACAATTGTAAGACTTGTTAAACTACGATTAAGGAACTTTCAAGGAACTAATTAGATTTAATTAGGTTGTGTAATTGGTACTTAATTATTATGGGACTTTAATGCTGAGATCTTAGTTTTAATTCCTGTATTAACAAATACTAAGGAACTGACGATCGTAGTCTCTAAATGAATTGTAAATTGGTTAGAGATTTCAACCAATAAACAACATCCTATATCCTATTTTATGAATAATGAATTAAGAACCAATGAAAATTAATCCTTGATTTAGAAACGCCGAATGCAGGATATTGCTTTTATCATTGTAAACTTATTCTCGTTTTGTTCTTGACTTTAATTTCATCAAACAAACCCCCCAATTTAATTAAACTATAATTGGTTCTAAATTGCTTCCTTGAGAGACGACCTAGGTTAACCCCTTTACTACGTTTTTGGGGTTTTCTTGGTTTATAAATTATTGTTTGATCGCGCACTAAAATCTAACGACGTTTTGGTGAGCGTCACCCTCTCAGCACTCCAGGGATCCTCCGCGGAACCCATTCAGCACCATCCCAGGTACCCGCTCATAAACTTTCTAGAATCCTCTCAGTCACTCTCCGTGGAACCACTCAGCACCATCCCAGGTGCCCGCTCATCAACTTTCTAGACTCCTCTCAGTCACTCTCCGCGGAACCACTCAGCACTATCCCAAGTACCCGCTCATCAACTTTCTAGACTCCTCTCAGTCACTCTCCATGGAACCACTCGACGCTTACTTCTTTACTCATTTTCTCTCATTTTCTCACATTCGCACCCCAGGGATCCTCTGCAGAACCCACTCAGTACCACTCCTGGTGCCGCTCAACAACTACATACTCCTCTCAGTCACTCTCCGCGGACCCACTCGGCACCGTTCCAGGCGCCGCTCAACAATTCTCTACATACTCCTCTCAATCACCTTCCGCAGAACTACCCAGCTATACCTGACGAACCAGAATCTGTTTTCTTTGTTTTTCTCGCTTTTCATTCCCCTTTGCTCATGGATGCTCCTTGAGTTTTTTTCACATATTCCAACCATCATATACTAAGCTAGTCCAGGTCACAGGACCCTTCAGAATCATCTCCTAAGTCCTAGCATAGCATTTCTAACATAATTTATCATAAGGCATACAAGCACATAAACACATACAAGCAAACATAAGCCACCAAGGGGTGACCAAGCCAAGTTTACCCACTTGTAGAAAAACCTGGTGGTGGTGAGTGAAACTTAGAGTGAAGTCCCACAAGCCTTGTTGCTTCCAAAGCTTGAGCTTCTCCTTTCTCCAAGATGAAGATCCTTGAGCAAAGTGGAGGGTGAAGAGGCTGTTCCTCTTGATTTTCGAAGGAAGAAAATGAAACCGGAATGAGGAGATGTTGGGGGCTGTGTTTCGGTTCTTGGGAGGTGGAAGAGGATGGCAAGAATGCTTGGCTTCTTGAAGGCTAAGTGGTGTTCTTGAAGCTTGGCTTGGTGTGTGTTTATGGAGAATGTGGAAGATGAAATTTCTCTTGGAAATTTGGGGGAGGGGACTCGGTTTTGGAGTGGCTGAATGGTGAGGAAATTAATTGAATTTTAGCATTTAATAAAATGTGATGAATAGTAGAAGGTATGCGTGTAGGTATGGCTATGTGTAAGAAAGGTAAGGTGATGTGAGTTTTGGAAGCATGATTTAAGGGATGGGACAAAAATCCCAATCAGACCGTGCAGCCCTCCCTCTCCTAGTTCAGCCGCTGAAATTTCATTTTTTCTCGGTTCCAGTTCGCTCGTGTTTTATCGTTCGCAGTATTGGTGCGTCGCGCACAGTCGTCTGAAAAATATTCCGTTTATACCGTCGCGACCCTCTAATTTCCCCCTACATGGGAATATTATTGCTTTAAGGCATTTGTGAATTTTTTTCCAGAGATATATTCTTCACATATACCTTTGGCACGCCATTAAGCGTCGGTGACGACAACCGCCAGTTCAGCTTGCATTTCTGCGATCGCCTAGTCCTCCTAACGAGGTTGTGGGACCAATCCAAGGTATTTGAAACTTTTCCCTGCTACCGGTTGGGTTTCTAGGGACTTGGAACTCTCTGCTCAATTCTACAAACTAAACGAAGCCGTTCTAGTGTCTGTAGAATCGTCAGAAAGTGAACAGAATTCCGTCTGGCGGACGTTTTAGGTTTTCTATCCAATTCTAAAGGTCAAGGGGAATCCTTTGAGTGTCAACAGAATTTTGAGAAATTAAATAGAATAATTTCTACAGACACTCGTGTCTTTCGAGCTTCAGGCTTCTACTTCCCTGACGTCTCTAGCGTTGCCACTGTTTTCGGGCATCCTTTCTTATCTCTAAGCTCTCTGGTATTTTATACTCCTTTTATCCCTTCTAGATTCTCCCTTTTCACCTTAATATCTTAGGGTTACCATCCTGACCTCGATCGTTCCTGATTCCATATTCTCTTCTCTTCCCTCATACACTTAACACCTCTTCCTTCTCCAGCTCAATACACTTTCCTTTATTTTCCAGAGCCCAACCTTTCACATTCCCCTAGGTGAAACCTAAATTGGATTATGCAGCCGCACTCAGACTTGATCTCGTCACCCTTGATTATTATTCCACCTTCCTAGATTATGCTCATACCTCCAACCTTAGTTGTTTTCTTACCTACGTCCTTAACCCCGTTTATATGATGTGTACATGTCCTCTTCAAACTTAGTTATTCCACTTCCTTGCTCACTCGACCCTCATACACTCCTCTCTTTACTGTCTTATATTTCTACATCTGCTCAATAAGCCTTATTTCTCCCCTTCGAGATTCCAAAGCCTAACCTTCCTAAATCTGGCACTTGTCCACCCTAACCACATAGTCACAGGCGTCCCGGTGCTTGACGGACACCTGTAGTTTACGCTTCCAACCTCTAAAAGAGTTCGCACCCAAACTTATTATGCGAAATCTTTGCTAAGGGAAAACTGGGATGTTACATATGTCGTCCCGTCCCTATTTGTGAACTGGTCGTAGTCTTCTGGAACCATAAAGGAGTGGAGGTGAGAGCATTTCATTCTCAGTGGGGATCCTTAGCCCTTCTAACGGTTCTTTACTCAATTATGATCTAGGCCACTTAGGAGATCTCTAAGTGTTCATGCATATTAGACTCCTGATAAGTGCCCAATTTACGCAAATTTGCTCATTTAAAAAGGCACTTAATTGCTTGTGTTTTAACAATTTATCTAACTTAATCCCCATATCTTGTAGGTTTTAAATATATTTTGAGAAGGATGCAAGCAGAATTAATTAAAGAATAATCCCATGAAGAATGGAGAAAAAGGCAGAAGCGAAAAAAGAGCTTAAAAGAATAAGTCTGGCGAAAGGACCGCTCAGCGAAATACAAGTCATCGCTCAGCGTTCAAGGCAATATCGCTCAGCGATTAAGAGATTATCGCTCAGCTATGGAAACGTTATCGCTCAGCGATGGTACTTGTATCGCTGAGCGATGGAACATCGGCAGCAACTTGCACGCGGCGCATTGATTGCGCCAGCTGGAGCCAGCCTGGCATGATGGCGCCGCCCTGACACGTCAGCGCCGCCCTACAAAAAGCTGCCGGAGCATTAAATGAACCGCGTCAAAAGTACACATCGCTCAGCGAAGGGACAATAATCGCTCAGCGATAAGCGCGGATTAGCTCAGCGACGACACTCAAACCGCTGAGCGATGGACCCAAATTTTTCCTATAAATAGAGGGGGCCATGCCATTCCGAAATAATTCATCCAACACCCCTTCCTCCACTCCAAATTCCATTCTTTTATATTTTCCTTTGTAATCTTTAGTTAAGGTTAGGTTAGGAACAAAGAGGAAGCTTGTGAAGGAGCCGGGAGATCAAGGAAGCTCGGCGAAGCCGCTGTCATGACGGCGTGAGTACGTGTCATGGTAAGCGTCCTAACCTTGCCTCCGAGATACTCTTGTAAGATGGATTCCTAATCCTCTTTTTGTTGGGATTTTGGTCATTATTGTAGTTTGCTTGTATCTATGTAACTTTTACATATGAATCTATCCTTTTCTTATGATTTACTTGAATGGTTTTATTCGTAATGCTAGTCTTTTTTTAGTGTTTTGATTCTTGATTTGCGATTTAGTTGTATCAACGACAGTTATGCTAATTAAATCATAACCAAGTTAAGATCAACATCATTATGCTCAACTAGATTCTAGACTTGAACGTTGTGAACGAACAGTTACAATCATTAGAGTTTGAACTGAACCATTTCATCTAATCTTGTTGCCATAACTGGAATAAAGGTTAGCCGTTTTAACATCTGGATTAATGCTGGCGTACTCTGTTAAGCTTGTGTGCGAAAGTGACAGTTTAACAAGGGAAACCTGTAATCTTGTCATGCGCGAAAGTGATGACAAGTTAAGAACTGGTGGCGGGCAATCAAAAGATAGTTCTATGTAATAAGTAACTGGATGCATGAAACTATGATGTGATTAAAATTCCCAACAAGCTCCGGAACTACCTCTAATTTGTTTCCTATTTACTTTTTATGTTGTTTATTTATTTATTTACTATCAACTTTATCAAATCCTTCACTCCATTGTTTAATTAAATGAACTCAAGAATGGTAATTTTGCAACTCTCTGTGGTTCGACTATACCCGACTATACTGCAATTGGATCCCTTGTGGATCTGAAAGCCGTAAAGTAAGATATATATAAATTTAATTTGAGCAACGTAAAGTGCAAACAATAGGCTTTCTACGAAATTGGCACAGTTGTGACAAAAACCAAGCTGTGTCGAGATTAGAAGAAGTGTTATTTGGCTTTCATCAAATTTGGCGCCGTTGGCAGGGAGTTGCGTCAAAATTACATCGCTTGAGTTTTGTTTAGTTAAACAATTGAGAATATTTGTAAGATAGTGTATACTTCTTATTTTCGTTATTTTATGAACTATTTTGTTAATTTGTGAACTCTTTTGTTCTAATCTTATTTGGCTAGTGTGAATTTTTCTTAGCAATTGCGAGGTAAGACTTCAAAAGATCAATTGTTGTTTGACCCTGAGATAGAAGCTACTTCGAGAAGAAACAGTAAAAAGAAGAAAAAGCAGCTAGCCAAACAAAGACAGGAGCAAGAGACAACTTCATCATCAACTTCTTTAACCAATCAAGAAGAAACCATGGCTGAAACCACTGGAGCTGGTGATAACTCAGGAGCTGGCAACACAACAGGAGCCAGCGACAATAGGGGTTTTGTAAACTTTACCCCTAGAAACATCATACGAATGAGGAGAACCTCAGGAACGCAAAGATCACCTCAGATGCAACCTGGTTTGGTTAAATTATTATATGCTAACCCTTTTGCAGGTTTGGATCATGAGGATCCATATGCTCATTTAACAAAATTCTATAAACTCTATGGGACCGCAGGAATATCTGAGGCCGATGAAGAATCCATCTTTTTAAGGATGTTTCCCCTGACCTTGATTGGAAAAGCCAAGGAATGGTTGTGAAACACCCTAGCTAACTGTTTACCCTACGTAGTAAACAATGCTCACTAGGTTGTTGTCTACTCGGTCGGAATACTCTAGTCCAGAGTTATCTTTCGAAAATAGTGGCTTAAGAAAGTAAGGACCAATTCTAAATCTTTTCATTTACATTGGATAAATACTAAAATAGAGCCATGCGTCAAAAAGAATAATATAACAAAGCGTATAACAGTATATTAATAAAGCATGTATTATACATTCATGTGGTCCATCATATCCGTCACATAGTTGTATATACAATAAGTAAGCAAGTAAGCTACACATAACATGTACATAAATTGAAATATCGTCTACAAAATCCGAAAACATCAAAATACAAGGCTACTGGAATACTACTCAGTAGGCCTTTGGCAAACATCCTGGCATCAAGCTCTCTAAGTTCATCTACTATCTTGGCTGCTCGTGGAGCTGTGGCAGCTTATCAGCATTCACAGACTATGAAGCATCTTCGGTACCTGAAGTCATAAAACAGTGGGAATGAGAACGATAGGTTCTCAGTGGAAGTAACTTTAGTTCCTGAGTCTCGTATCATATTATGTCGGACTTCAGGCCGCTCAGAGATCTCTAAGTGAACATACATACTAAATAGCCTACCATTTATTATCTGGCCTATCGAACGGCTTTATCAGCATTATTAGGTGACATGGGAACTACTCTGGTTTACTACATTCTCGTGCTGATTAATATCTCGTGTAAACCATCTCGAGCATGCTCTTGACGGTACGGCATAACAGCAGATCATGCATCCGGAATAATCAGAATACATCACAGAATACATTCAGACTTCAATCTAGCATAACACAATCATCAGAGTATGCACGACAGAATGATCGGAATACACACCACAGAATCATCAGAATATGTTTCAACATAAGTTTCAACATAAACATGATAGAATCAGCAGAATCATCAGCAGAAATATGACAGAATCAGCATAATCATCAGCAGAAATGTGACAGAATCAACATAATAAACATGCCACAGAATATACGTGTGCGGGGCAGAATGTGACAGCATACAGCATAACAGCATAACAGAATAAGTGTTATTCTCACCATAGTAATGTCCTCTGTTGACACTAGTATGACGGAATAACCTCGCACCCTCAGTGTAGGCCGACACTGTCTGGACCTTCCTGCGGTGGGCTTCCACCTGCCGTGTGCCCCTCGGGACCCCTCAACAGTGGGCGGATATTGTACCCCCACCTAAGCTTGCCCCCTTTCGACAATGCATAGGCGTGGTAACCGCACACCTCCAGGTATGCCATCTCGACACCACCTGTGGCGGGCTTCCACATTCAGGATGCCTAGACCTCCTGAAGTGGGATCATAGTTGGCTCACGTGATCACGGCCTTTTCAGCATGGGCATATAGCCTTTTCAGTATTGGGCATTTAGCCCTTTTCAGCATGAGGCATTTAGCCTTTTCAGCAGCATTGGGCATTGGCCCTTGTTCAGCAGCATGTTTAGCATTTTGGGTACCTGCAGCATAGCATACTTGTACCTGCGGCATGGTATACTAATTTCCCTATGGTTCATTTCAGCATCTTTACTTATCTCAGAGTTTATTATCATGCCTTTAACTAAGTGTGTCATGAATGCACGGAACGCTACAGATTTTATCATAATTACAGGTAACATGCATGGTCAATACATTTTCAGTACGTACAGCATACACGGTCATACCATTCAACTATCACTCATCTTTACAGCATCAAATACCAGACTATGAGCCTCAAGAGGGTACCATTAGCTTTTACTAATCTCAAGTCGCTCAGCGAAACCTGGGGTTCGCTCAGCGGTTTGAGCTCCTCCGCTCAGCGATAGAGGCTGTATCGCTCCGCGGTACTGACCTCATCGCTCAGCGGCTGAAACTTTCTCGAGTTTTCTTCCACCGCCTTTCTTTAAAAATATCTTTTTAACTTTCCACGTGGGCTTCAGCCCGCTCAGCGGTACCTAAGCCTCCGCTCAGCGGCCCCTGTGCGAGAGCTGAAAACCGAATGGCTCATCTCTTCCATTTCCTCTCCTTGGCTTCCATGGAACCCTACATGAGTCTCACACATAATTCAAGCATAACAATCCTATCTAATCCAGGTCACAAGACCCTTCAGAATTGTCTTCCTAAACTTAGCATCAATTCTAACATATAGGTTCATAATTTTCAAGAATCACATGCATACACATACAAGCACATACACTCATTCACCATCAAAGAGGTGAGGAACTAGAGTTACCCACCTATGGGGGAGCAGTTCGGTGAGGAAGAAGTGTAGGGGAAGTCGTCCTATGCTCGGCCGCTCAGCGGGAAAGTCACAACGTCCAAAAATAGAATTTCTTTTCTCAGTGCTTACTGAGGCTTCCTCCAAATCCAGTTTGAGAACGGTAGAAGTAAAGAGGAAAATTCCCTGAACACTTCCATGACGATCATCCTATTTTTTCGGCGTTCGGCAGCATCACAGCAGTGCACGAACAGAACCAAAAAAAGAAAGAAAACAAACGAAAAAAGAAAGAAAGAGAAGGGACGAAGTGTAACACCCTAGATTAGCATCTTATGCTTAAGTCATAATCTGCGTCCGCTAGGTTGTTATCTGTTGTGTGGGAATACCGGTAGTCCCTAGTTTCTTTTAGAAAATAGTGTAGTCATTTCAAATTAAGGACCCGTTTTTTTTTCTTTTCTTTTTATAGTAAATAACGAGTAACAGTGAAATAGAGCCAGTCACGGGAACTATACCATACGTTCCATACAGACGAGTAATGCGAATAAGAGTTAAACGTGCGTAACTGTGGCCATATAAAATCAAGCTCAAGCAGACAACTACAAGGATGCATTGGGTCCACGAAAATGACATACATATATTAAGTCCATAGTACTATAAACATAATCATACACCTCATTAGGTTCGTACCCTAGTACATGTTTCTACTACATCCTTGGCATCTAGGTACAGTAACTACTACTCCCAGCAAAATATACAATAACCACTACTATCAGCAAAATACATACATACATGCCACTCCAGTCATACTACATATATACTATAACTACAGTCAAGCTACAGTCATGGCAAACGAGTCCGAGCAACAGGGGCGGGTCAGGCTGGTCCCTCCTCATCGTCCTCATCCATGCGAATGGTCTCCGCAGGCTCCTCCTCCATGGGCTCCTCCTCTCTGTCCATCGAGGACTCCGGAACATCAGGTGGGTCCCTAGATCCTGTGGACGGTCCGGCCTCGCTGTCATGTGTGCGGGACGCCAATCGACGACCATACACCTGCTTCACATGCATCCGAGGCTTCATCTGTTTCTGCTCCGGTGGGTACAATCGTACGGACACTGGGTCCACCTCGACGTCCTTCTCGTACGGGGGCGTCTCAAACTCTGCTGGAGGAGCTGGCTCAGTCGGGGCTGGAGGTACTGCTCTAAGAGGAGTGGGGGCATGGACTACTAGGTACGACCAGAGCTCCGTCTCGTCCCCTGTCTCGGGGTGAACATCTCTAAAGATCTGGTGGAGGATCCGCCTCTTCTGCGGCGGCAGCATAGTCATCAGCCTCATCTAAAGACATAAGTGAGTGGGGGTGAGAACGGTAGGTTATCAATGAATAACTATAGGGTCGTGAGGTCGGGTTACTCAATTATTCCTCAGGCCGTCCAGGAGATCTCTAAGTGTATATGCATCTAGACCTTCCTACTAATTTATCTCTTGCCTAAGTTCCTGGGCGGCTTTATCTAAGTTACTAGGTGATTGGGATTTCTAATCTTTAATTACTTAAGTACTCGAGCTTGGATATTAGACTCACGGTGCCATAGTGACTGTCTCGTATGTGTCTCACGGACGGTTGTACTCAACATACATACCTAACCATAAATACACTATCATACATAATCGTACATCTAAACAAATATCACATAACTATAATGCATGAGGAGATCGGGATTTCTCTTACGCGCCTGTGGCAGCGTACTTTGTCGCTGGGGTATGCCATCGCACCTTGTAGACTGGGGGATCGTCATCCCTTGCCCAGCTACAACTTGTGGTACACTAGGAGCGAGGCATCGTATGCGTCCGAACTTCGGGGACGACTTGTTCTCTTACGTCCGAACATCGGGGACGGCGTCCAAACTTCGTGGATGACTTACTCATTTGCATCCGAACTTCGGGGATGACTTTAAGGCTTAAGTCCGAACTTCATGGACTAATTTTCTCTTTCTCATATGTCCGAACTTCGGGGACATCTTACCTGTCTTTTAAATGTCATGACATAAAAGCTCAAGCGCTCCTTACTTTCTTTTCTCTCGTCCAGGTGGAAACCCGCGTTCAGATCATTCTCTGCGTGACATCATCATAACCCAGTCCGTCTCGCACGGCTGGGGAGGGGCTTGTCAGGTATGACGTGCCAAGAGAGGGATTCCTAGTACATAACTATGTCATAACTTCGGGCTACTCCAACCCTCGGTGGTCGGGGCTCGTCTTTAGACTTAAATGTTTTTCCTAATTTAATTACCTTCTTTGCACATTAGTTCAGTTATTTCTAGTGATCTATGGTTGCCCTAAATCCTGTGGCAACACTGCCTCATGATGCATGCACCGGTCGGTTCTCTTTTTCTGCTCTTATTCTCTGCACCCCTTGGGTGGCTCGTAGTAATGCGAATGACATTATCTAATTACGTAAACTTGTCACATAATCATTTACTGCCTTGTGGTTCTACTTTTAAAGACTTGGTGCTGAGTTAGAACATGCGGGCTCATAGGAATTCCTTGGTTCACAGATAACTTAGTAACATAGGATTCCGTAGGCCGCTTAGCGCCCTGGTTAGGTCGCTCAACGCCCCCTAGGGACTCCTAGGCTACTCGGTCATCCTTGTGCCAAACATTTCCCACGGGTTCAGGTCAGGCCGCTCAGCGCCAGGGCTAGGCTGCTCCGCGGACACGTCCCGGGCTCAGACGCTCAGTGGTCCGGTGCGACCGCTCAGCTCCCTGGGCGCGAACTGCACTTGAACCGAAGCTAAAAAGGAATTTTTTCTCAAGTTCTTTCTCATTTCCACCAAGTTCTTAGGACTTAGACATACATCATATTCTACTTCATTTCACTCCCTAGAAGGTTCCTAACCATGCTTACACAATCAAATTCCTAACCAAACATTTCTAACAAAATCATTACATAAACAATCACACACAAACACATAAACACAAGAGCACCAAAGGAGGTGGCCAGCCTATGTTACCCACTTCTTAAGGCTGGCTTTGATGGAGAGGATGGTAAGGAAGAGTGGTCCTTGAGGTCCTGGTCAGGGTCCAAGCTCAAGTCGGTCTCCGGTCAGCTTGCTCAGTCGACGAACGGACAGAGTTTCTGCTATCTTTGGAATTTTTGAAGAATTATGGCTGCTATGGTGGGCTATTTATAGCCACCAATGAGCCCTTAAAATTACCTATTTGCCCTTCTAATTATTTACTAAAATGCCATTATCTATTTTCTTATTTATTTAATTTAATTCCAAAGATAAATAAAACATCACATCATGAATAGTGAACTAATAAAAAATTGATTTGAAGACCATCTCCATTCTCTCACGTGCTGATTCTGATTTCCTTTTTCTCCCGGTTCCGTTTCGCTCGTTTTTTATTGCTCGCAGTATCGGTGCGTCGCGCACGGTCGTCCGAAAAATATTTTGCTTGAACCGTCGCGATCCTCTAATTTCCCTCTACCCAGAATTATTAAAATTAAAAGGTGTTTGTGAATTTTTCTCCGGAGGAGTATTTTCACGGTACCTTTTTACGCATCGTAAAATTACAATGGCAAACACTTGCAGCTCAGCCGTCTGCGAGACTTTTTTCTGCGACTACCCACATATCTTATGGGCCTTTAACCTACCAATTTTCCATCCTAACCCTCCCCTTGTTCATGTTTTAGAAATCAATTAGGTCGAATTCCGGCTATTATTTCTCTACAGGAACGCGGGATGTTACACGAAGCATAAGCTTCAGGGAAAGAAAAAGATGAAGATGGTGTCTGGGGGGGAAAATAAAGAAACAAATAACAAAGAAAGAAAAACAAAGAAAAGTAGCATCAGGTGAGAAACAAAGAAAAGGAAAGCAATTTTGCTTTCAAAGAAAGAAAAATGGAAACAGGGCGTCAGGGGGGAAGGAAAACGAAAATAAAGAAAAGAAGCCAATGGCTTCGGTTTCAGGGGCTTCCCCCACCGCCCTTATGAATACATATATATTATACTATATATAACTCTTTATTATTATATTATATATATTATATATTAAGATTATTATATTATATAATACTATATTATATTTATATATGTGGAAATATCCCTGCCACGGTTGGCAGGGGATATGGATGCCCCCCTTCGGTCTTATTCTGATCATGCTTGATTGCGTTTTGTCGTTCGTAGTCCCGGTACTTCGCGTACGGTTATCCGAAAAATAATCCGGACATACCCTCGCGCTCTCCTAATTTTTCCTTATTAATAACTGAGTTCGGTGGAGGTATTCGGGGGGATTATTATTTTATTAGTGTATTTTACGGGTACTCTCGGTATTCGAAAACATTCCCGATTGGTCCAGAAATCGTCCGAACTAAATCGATTTCCGTTTTACGACACTTTAGGTCTTTCATCCATCTCTAGAGGTCGAGAGGAATCATTTGAGTATCAGCAGAATTTGGAAATATCCCACAAAATAATTTCTACTGACCTCAAGAGGTTAATTCCTACAAAGGGCTCTATGAACAGTTGTTTGGAAAAATTCTCACTAAGGGATACACTTATAATATTTTTCTTCTTCCTAAATTCATTTATACCTTATTTTATTTATTTTTACAAACTTTTTACTAAGGGGAAACATACGGGATGTTACAGGTTGCTAGATCAGCCACAACATATTCTGTCAAATTGGGATCAGTTGGAGGAAAATTTTTGTGCAAGGTACTTTTCTCAATCTAAATTTATGGATTTAAAAACTGCAATTGCTACATTTGTGCAGGCACCCGGAGAGAGTCTCTGTGAAGCCTGGGAACGATACAAATCCATGCTGAGAAAGTGTCCGAATCATGGGTTCGATGCGCGCACACAAATCCACATCTTCCGTAACGGACTCCAACAACAGCACAAATTGATGCTTGATGCTATAGCCGGTGGACATATAATGTCCAAAACTCCTGAAGAAGCTATTTCCATTATTGATTCCATGGCCTTGGCAGATCAACAAGGCCAATTCCACAGAGGACCCAAGAGGGGAGGAGTGCTTGAGCTGGGAACCAATGATGCCATACTTGCTCAGAACAAGCAACTCCAACAACAGATAGACGAGGTGAAAAAGGCCCTAAACGAGTTGCCAAAGCAGATTAAAGAAGCTCGAGAATCCAAAAGGCAACAAGTATTCCAATGCGAAATTTGTAATGGTGATCACCCGTCTGTTAACTGTCATTTCACGGAAGAAGAGGTTCACTTCCTTGGCAACCAGCAACGGCCACCCTATCAAAATAATTTCCAAAGGGGGCCGAATTTTCAACAGTCATGGAGGCAAGAGGCTGGGCCCTCCTTTAACAAAGCTCCACAACCGCCGTACCAACCACCCCGCCCGTATCAGAACCAATCACCAGTTTATCCAAGTTCCGAAATAGAGGAAACGTTTAATCAATTTATGCAACAATTAATGATTAATCAAAAGAATAACGAAGCCTCTATTAGGAACTTGGAGACACAACTAGGACAATTGGCTACTGATATAGCAGAGTTGAAAAAGAAGAAATTTATGGCCAACCCGAAGCTAAATCCAAAGGACTCTTGCCATGGAAGGAGGACTGATGATGAAGAAGGAAACTAGAAAAGAAAAAAAAAAGCGTCGAGCTAACGACGTTAAACAAGCGCTTCTTGGGAGGCAACCCAGTATTTTGTGAGTTCTATTATTTTAGTAGTTTATTAATTTTGAAGGTTAATTAATTTAAGGTGTTAAGAATATTTTTATAAAATATGGTGAAAAGACATTAAAGGTATCTAAATCATGTAATTAAGGTAAGATTTTAAGTGCTAATCTTTTTCCATGCACTTTTACTCGAAGCACTTGGATTCTAAACCTAATAACTGATTTATAACCTTTAAATCAATTGTCTGAAAGAAGGTGCACATGATTCAAAGCATGATTCTTAACTATCTAAGAAATAGAAAACTTTAAAGAAAAGAATCTTTTCAAAAAGCACCTTAAGATCAATGCTATGTTTTATTTTGAATCTTTGTGGGAAATTCTGTCCACAATAATGGGAACTTCTGACCACTTAAGCGGGAAACCCTAACCGCTATTGCAGGAAATTCTGTCTGCAAAGGATTCAGAATTAAAACATGATCTTTTGACTTTGATCATATGATTCTCTAACGCTTGCTATATCAGTCCTTGGAAAGGAATTTCTAATTGTTTTGCAGGCCACAAAGCAACGAGAAAGACTTTCCAAAAGCATTATATAAAGTGAGAATCATTTTCAGATAGACAAAGAGGAAGAGGAAGAAGAGCATGATTCCTCAAGGAGGATGAGCCTCTATCTCCGAAACACGTTGAAGCAAGATGAAGTAGCTTACAAAGGAGGTTACATCAACGAGGATACTTCAAGAAATTCACCACGAACAGGGAGCATTTTAATTTTCTAGCACCTTAATTAATTACCTTAGTTAGTTAATATGTGCTTAAGACTTGTTTGTTTGAAAACAAAGTAGTAGTTTATTTTACTTGGTTTGATGCATGAACATAAATATATCATGAATTGACTTGTTTCAGTACCCATAATAGACTTTGTGAATACATAGATACTATAACATGTTCATTTGCATATCTCTACTTGTTTGCATAAACATAACCTTGAAAATGTTTTTAAATCAAGGGAATTAACCTAGCCAAGTGGGAGTGAGCCATACACTAAGTAAGATAGAGAGAATCACCATTGTTTTGCACAATTGAATTTGTTTGAGTCTCTAATTTAATAATTGTATGGAAATAATAGGAGCTGATCAAGGCATTCTGTTCTTTAGATTTTAAACCCACTTAGCCAAATAAAACCAACCTTTACTTAGGAATATCCCTTGTTACCCCATTTGAGCCTAACATGAGAAAAGTTTTTTTCATAATCCCCGAGCCCTAAAAAGAAAAACAATGTTATCCCTTAATATCCGGAATTAAGAGAGCATTCAAAACTGGATTATGTGCAAAAATCCAAGTCAGGGGGAGATAAGGGTGAGCCAAAAGTGGAAGAAAGAAAAGATAAAAAGAACAGAAGCAAGCAAAAAAGAAACATTCTATCCCAAAACAAAAAGAAGAAAAAGAAAAAGGATAAGAAAAAGGAGAATAAAAGGGTAAAGAAACAGAGAAAAGAAAAGGCACACAACGAGTTGGTCTTTAATGCTCTCTTGATTCATACTTGCATATCCAGAAAAACCAATTTTCTTTGTAGCCTGGCCACGTTATAACCCTGAAAAGTCCTTTGTGATCCTTGTATGACCATACTCTTGCATTGAATGGTGAGACAGGTAACAAATTTAAATTGCTGTGATTCAATGGTGACAATGAGCGAAAACACTCACCCCAAACTGGCCCACTGACCATTGAGCGATAAAGATAATTTACTTGGTGGAAAAGACATTGGATAGAGTGATTTGTTTATGCCATTCAAGTACTTATGCAATTGACTTGTTCAGGTTCTTCTATGATTATCTCACAAAGTCTCAAGCTTAAACTATCTGAAACATTTCAATTCATTGCATTAACCGGTTGTTCATAAGCATTAATCTCTTGTGAAATAATTCTACTACCTCTTGTTTGAGGACAAACAAGGTTTTAAGTCAGGGGAGTGATAAGTGCCCAATTTACGCAAATTTGCTCATTTAAAAAGGCACTTAATTGCTTGTGTTTTAACAATTTATCTAACTTAATCCCCATATCTTGTAGGTTTTAAATATATTTTGAGAAGGATGCAAGCATAATTAATTAAAGAATAATCCCATGAAGAATGGAGAAAAAGGCAGAAGCGGAAAAAGAGCTTAAAAGAATAAATCTGGCAAAAGGACCGCTCAGCGAAATACAAGTCATCGCTCAGCGTTCAAGGCAATATCGCTCAGCGATTAAGAGATTATCGCTCAGCTATGGAAATGTTATCGCTCAGCGATGGTACCTGTATCGCTGAGCGATGGAACGTCGGCAGCAACTTGCACGCGGCGCATTGATTGCGCCAGCTGGAGCCAGCCTGGCATGACGACTGATAAGTCAATTTTATACCCTAAGTTATTACTCTATAAGTGAGCAAAGGCATACTAAAATGTGTAGGTTTAATACTTAATCAATATGTTTTTACACATTGTCCTCTTTTGAAAGAAATTAAGAAAACGGCAAGTAAAGGTATTAATTCTCTTAGAATTTAATGTTTCTTTTGTAGTTTTTCTATTTTGAATTATAGGGAATGAATGTCTAAGAGGATCATTGAAGATTTGAAGAGAAGATTTGGACCAATGAATGCAAGATCAAATTCAAATCCAAAAAGATTTGGTTAAAAGATGAGCTGAGGATTTTTAACACTGACTTTGTCATTGATTTTGAGCCATGATAAAGATTGAATCTCAATTTGATGTCAACTACAAAGTTGTAGCTCTATCTCTTAGATTTAATTGGAAATTTGAATCACCTCAATCGGAGGTCTGTAGCTGAAGATATTGCAGTTTTACTGACTGCTGTGCAAGTCAGTCCGCTGAGCGGGATTACTAATCCGCTGAGCGGCCAGAATTCTAGAAACAGCCGCCAGCTGGCCAAACCGCGTAAGCCACCAAGATTGACTCCACCGCTCAGCGGTGGTACTAAACCGCTGAGCGGTCCTGCCGAGCCTTGGCCTATAGATAGGTGTCCAAGGCATTCATTTGGGGGCATTCCTTTCCATTCCCTTCCACCCCTCCCCCAAGGTCTCCTAGGCCGAAAAACTCTTCTTTTCCCTTCATACTTCTTCACTTTTTACATTTTATGCCAAGCACTTAGGCTTATGTTAGAGTGCTTGTGATCTTTCAAGCTTTGTAACGAAGTTCTGCCGAATTAATTCCAGGTTCTATTGTTTCATTTCTCCTTGCCATTTACTCTTTCATTCTTTTTATTTACTCTTTCTTGCTTTTCACTTGTTTTAATCTTCCATTGTCATTTACATTTTTCTGTTTCTTTATTTACTTCTTTCTTTCTCTTTACTTACCTTGAGTTTGTTTACTCTTTCCATTTTCTTTTCCTTTACTTTTACCTTTTATTTTATTTCTTTCATTGTCATTTACTCCTTCTTTCTATTTATTTATTCTTTCTTTCTCTTATTCTGCTCTTTCTTTCTCTTTACTTGCTTTGAGTTATAATCCTCCAACCATGGAGGAGTAATTTCAAATATCTTGCATGCGGTAACTCTAGATTAAAGATTAATTTGAGGTCTTGCGCTTAAAGATTATTCATGTCTTGTTCCGCCTTTAATTAATAATATAGCGATTGCATGTTATTAAGTTAAGGCTAAATCTAATTTAATGAATCTTAATGATTGTATGATTTATTAACGTATGATTAAGGAACCTTTGGAGAACTAATCAGATTTGATTAAGGTGTGCAATTGATGCTTAATTAATATGGGTCTTAATGCTGAGATCTTGGTTTTAAAACCTGTATTAACAAATGCTTAAGGGATTGACGATCGTAGTCTCTTAAGTAAATTTCATATTAGTTAGAGATTTCAACTAATAAACACCATCTCCTTTCATGAATAATTAATTGGGAACCGATGAGAATTAATCCTTGATCTAGTAACGCCGTATGCAGGATATTGCTTTTATCATTGTTGTTTTACACTCGTTTTAATCTCTTTTAAATTCATCAAACAAAACCCCTGATTTACTTAACCATTCATTGATTCTAAATTGCTTCTTTGGGAAACGACCTAGGTTAACCCCCTTTACTACGTTTTTGGGGTTTACTTGGTTTATAAATTATTATTTGATCGCGCACTAAAATCTAACGACGTTTTGGTGAGCATCAACGGCGCCGCCCTGACACGTCAGCGCCGCCCTGCAAAAAGCTGCCAGAGCATTAAATGAACCGTGTCAAAAGTACACATCGCTCAGCGAAGGGACAAGAATCGCTCAGCGATAAGCGCGGAATAGCTCAGCGACGGCACTCAAACCGCTGAGCGATGGACCCAAATTTTGCCTATAAATAGAGGGGGCCATGCCATTCCGAAATAATTCATCCAACACCCCTTCCTCCGCTCCAAATTCCATTCTTTTACATTTTCCTTTGTAATCTTTAGTTAAGGTTAGGTTAGGAACAAAGAGGAGGCTTGTGAAGGAGCCGGGAGATCAAGGAAGCTCGGCGAATCCGCTGTCATGATGGCGTGAGTACGTGTCATGGTAAGCGTCCTAACCTTGCCTCCGAGATACTCTTGTAAGATGGATTCCTAATCCTCTTTTTGTTGGGATTTTGGTCATTATTGTAGTTTGCTTGTATCTATGTAACTTTTACATATGAATCTATCCTTTTCTTATGATTTGCTTGAATGGTTTTATGCGTAATGCTAGTCTTTGTTTAGTGTTTTGATTCTTGATTTGGGATTTAGTTGTATGAACGACAGTTATGCTAATTAAATCATAACCAAGTTAAAATCAACATCATTATGGTCAACTAGATTCTAGACTTGAACGTTGTGAACGAACAGTTACAATCATTAGAGTTTGAACTGAACCATTTCATCTAATCTTGTTGCCATAACTGGAATAAAGGTTAGCCGTTTTAACATCTGGATTAATGCTGGCGTACTCTGTTAAGCTTGTGTGCGAAAGTGACAGTTTAACAAGGGAAACCTGTAATCTTGTCATGCGCGAAAGTGATGACAAGTTAAGAATTGGTGGCGGGCAATCAAAAGATAGTTCTATGTAATAAGTAACTGGATGCATGAAACTATGATGTGATTAAAATTCCCAACAAGCTCCGGAACTACCTCTGATTTGTTTCCTATTTACTTTTTATGTTGTTTATTTATTTATTTACTATCAACTTTATCAAATCCTTCACTCCATTGTTTAATTAAATGAACTCAAGAATGGTATTTTTGCAACTCTCTGTGGTTCGACTATACCCGACTATACTGCAATTGGATCCCTTGTAGATCTGAAAGCCGTAAAGTAGGATATATATAAATTTAATTTAAGCAACGTAAAGTGCAAACAATAGGCTTTCTACGAAATTGGCACAGTTGTGACAAAAACCAAGCTGTGTCGAGATTAGAAGAAGTGCTATTTGGCTTTCATCAACTCCCTATTGGTTATTATCATCCGCCCTAATCCTGGGTAGCTTTATCTAGTTTACTAGGTGAATGGGGATCTCTAATCTTTGCTTATTAACTTTACTCGCTTGAGTCATGGAATCTCTGATCCCATACTCACGTGGTCTACATCGTTCACATAGGCCGTCTCTAGGGTTCTCTTGATGGTAACTTATAGTACTTACATATATATACACATACATCACATAAATATCATGCATGAGGGAATATGGTTCTCTTACGCGCCGTGGCAGCGTCCTTCTCATTACTTGTAGCTCGTCATGTCTCCCATGTAGTCTGTGGGATCATCATCCCCATTCGGCTACAACCTATTGTTGTCTCTGAATTGTGCCGATCAAGGTAGCATTTAGCCTTGAGGGATACTTCGCCTTCGCCTGACGATGGGACAACCACCCTAAGTGTGGAATGGTGAGGGGGTCACTAACTCCGGGAGGGGGCTCGCTTTGTCCACAACTAGGGGGACAATCACTTGTTCTCTCCTTGGTCCACTACTTTGGGGACAATAACTCCTTCTTTCGTCACCGATCTAGGTAGCATTTATCCCTTCTTGCTAGACTGGCGAGGGGCTTGTCATGCTTACATGCTAAGAGATAGGGATTTCCTACTATATAATTAGGTCATTTATTCAAGGTACCCCGGACCCTTTATGGCTGGAACCTTCTTAAGAACTTACTTTTTCCCTATGTACACTCTTTATCTTAACACATTCGAATGGCTCACCCTGTCATTCAAATAACTTGGCTGTTTTGCTCCTAGATGAGTAAATTTCAGGGTTATTCGAATGACTAGGCTTATTCATTTGAATGTCCTTCCATTAAACTCATTCACAACGTTGTTTCGCTCCTGTTTTCTCTCTGGAAATCAATTATTAACTTTCTATAGGTTCCAATCAATACAATTATATTTTCCTAACATCTAAACTACGTAACATTATCATCACAACGTTATCTCTATATTTCCTACATAATATTTCCTATGTTGCTTTTTCATAAACACATACATATAATAGTATAGAAAACCCACATAGACAGTGGTGGTCAGACTACCCACCTCCAAATCATGTTTGAAGACGGTGGAAGTTATTAGGAAATATTCCTAAGCACATTAGGATGATCCTGCCATTTTTCCTGAGTTCGACAGCATAACCACAATGTGCACGAATAGAACAGAAAAATTAAGCAGATGAACTGAAGTGAAAGTAAAAGCCACGGAGCGGCCTTTTTATAGCACTGAAGGCGGCGACAATTATGCCTCCTTAATGCTCTTTTTTTATTATTGTTATTATTATTATTTTTACTATTACTATTACTATATTTATATATATATATATATATTCTTATCCCTCTTGCAGGGATAAGCTTTAATTAAAAGCTTCTGTGTGTGTATATATATATCCACTGGCATGTAGTTCAGCTCGATCATGTTTGATTGCGTTCGATCATTATTTGTTCATGAATGGATGCCCTAAAAATATTCTGAACATACCGTTGTGATCTACTAATTTTCCTTATTAGTAGTTTAGCTCCGGTTGGAGTATTCTCGAATTTATTTTTCATATTAAGATATTTTATGTAACCCCCTAGCTAGCTAGCCTACGCTTAAGTCGCAAGCTCGCCGGCTAAGTTGTTATCTGCTCTGGTGGGGATAGTACTTAGTCCCATTTGTACATTGAACATATTGTTACCCAAAATATGGACCAGATTAAAATTTTATTTTGTACGTCACATATAATAAAATTAGGAGCCTTGTTGCGTTTAGAGCATACATCGCGAGCGGGAATATAGCATGCTTAATTGAGAAAAGCCGAAAATAATTAACATATGTCATAAGTGCAAACGTGGTCCGTCATACATGCATCAACAAGTATATAAGTACATAAGTTATAATTTACATAACAAGTACAAAGATCACAAAATGGTGCCCAGAAACATATATACTATCTACTAGCTAAAGTCTACTCCTCCGCTATCCGGTCATGAAATGCCTCCTCCTCATACGGCTCAACTCCCTGTCCTCCATCAAACCTGAAGTCATGGATGAGTGAGGTGAGAACATAGCGCTCTCAGTGGGAAACCTTAGGGATTAGGGAACTTCTTTTTCCTCATACATACCTCAGGCCACTCAGGAAATTCTAGGTGTTACAGTTATACTATCGCCCTACTGATTTTAAGATCCAAACTAAGCCTGAGCAGCTTTATCTAAAATTAACTAGGTGACTGGGGAGCCTACTCTCTATTACTAAGTCATCTGTTCTCTATCTTACCTCCTAAGTTCACATAATCACATAATTCACAGAATCACATAATAAGCTTCCGTGTGCGTCCACTTATAACCGTGCCCATTTTAATTATAAGCTTCTTCACATATTCACTTATGTACAGTTATATCACTTAGAGCAATTACTTCAAGCTCAACCCCCCCGTAACGGTGGCCTACCGCCACAGGCTTCCTTAGTGTCTCAGTACCGTGAGGACTGGGCCGCGCTAAACCTCAGTAGCTCACGATAGGAGAATCCACCCTTATGCTAGGGGTGGCGAGGGGACCCTACCCCGTCCTTATGCTAGGGACAAGGCATGCCCAGGGTTCAACTTGCCCTTCCTGCCAGCTATTACGCACAGCTAGGAAAAGATTCCTTTTTCCTTTCTTTCCTTTTCCCTTTTGGGACTTAGTGACGTCATGCCCGATACCTTTCCTTTTCCTTTCCTTTCTTTTCTTTTTCCTTTCCTTTTTGTAAAACCATTTTCCATGACACATAATCACATAGCATTCATCATTACAGTTCATCAAATCCAATCCATTTCAATTACAGTCCATAAGCATTAAACATAAAGCTTTAGTTCATCACCTTTAACATACTTTCGTAAAATTAGTAGATCCATGGATAATTGCAAGTAGTATAAAAATTATGTTTTAAGAAAGGGTTTTTGTACACATAAAAATGATAATTTTCGAAAAAGGAGTTCTGGCCTTCGTCAGACCGCTCAGTGCACCCTGACAAATTTCAGCTCCTAATTCCTGCAATTTTCCATGTTCTACTAGGTTTCTAACCATCAAGCCTCAAAGAAATTTTTTCTAGCATTCCTTATTCATTTCTAACAACCATAACATCCATAAACATGCATCAAATTTTCTAAAATCAGTTCCATAACAAATCAAACCACAAATTC
>QANU01015990.1:8922-24524 GCA_003254905.1 Nissolia schottii
TTTTTATAAAATATGGTGAAAAAGAAATAAATGATTTTCTAAATCATGTAATTAGGATTGAAATTAGAAAGTGCTAATCTTTTCAATTAAGCTTAAATTGAAGCACTTTAATTTCAAACTTAATCACTGATTTTGAATCTTTACACTTGTTTAAAAAAGGTACACATGCTTAAATTGGTAATAGGATTCTTATTTGTTAAAGAAATGAAAATAAATTCTTAAGAAAAGAATCTTTTCAAAAAGCACCTTAAAATGTTTATTTTGGATCCATAAATCATTGTGGGAAATTCTGTCCACAATAAGTGGGAAATTCTGTCCACAAAAGTGGGAACTTCTGTCCACTTAAGCGGGGATTTCTGTCCGCAAGTTGTAAGGAATTCTGTCTACAAAATGGATTCAAAATTAAAACATGATGTCTCTAACACTACTTGGAAGAAAGGAAGTTTTCTTTGATTGTTTTTGCAGGCCGGAAAACAACCAATGAGGATTCCTACAACATCAAAGAGAGACACACTTGGAGGATGAAGAGCATGATTCCTCAAGAAAGATGAGCCTCTATCTCCTCAACATCTTGAAGCAAGATGAAGTAGCTTGAGCAACTACGGAGAAGCTACATCAACAAGGCTACTTCAAAGAAATTCACCATAACAGGGAGCACTTTAATTTTCTAGCACCTTAATTAATTAATTTCCTTATTAGTTTAATATATGCTTAAGACTTGTTTGATGCATGAACATAATACATCATGAATTGAACTGTTTCAATATCTATACTAGACTTGTGAATACATACATAGTTACCATGTACATGTTCATATGCATTTTTGCTTGTTTGCATAAGCATAACCTTGAAAAATGTTTTTAAATCAAGGAAATAAACCCTAAACCGAGTAAGGGAGTGAGCCAAACACTTAAGTGAGATAGAGAGAATCACCATTGTTTTACGCAATTGAATTTGTTTGAGTCTCTAAATTTGATAATTTTATGGAAATAATAGGAGATGATCAAGGCATTTTGTTCTTTAGATTTTAAAACCCACTTGACCAAATAAAGCTGACCTTTAATTAGGAACATCCTTTGCACACTTTTTGAGCCTAACATGAGAAAATTCTTGTTCATAATCCTCGAACCTAAAAAGAAAAACAATGTTATTCCTTAATTTCAAAATTAAGAGAGCATTTTAAGTTGGATTATGTGCAAAAGATCCAAGTCAGGGGGAGACAAGGATGAGAAAAAGTGGGATATACAAAAGATGAATCAAAAGAACAAAATCAAGAAAAGAACACATTCTATCCCAAAACAAAAAGAAGAAAAAGAAAAAGGGATAGAAGACAAAAGAAAATCAAGGAGAAAAAGGGTTGAACATGAAGAAAGGGAAATTGTTGAAAAAGAAAAAAAGGGACAACAAAGGAGTTGGTTTTCATTGCTCTCTTAATTTGGAAAATTTGCATATCCAGAAAAACCAATGTTCTTTGTAGCCTAGCCCCATTACAACCCTTTAAAGTCCTTTGTGATCCTTGCATGACCATACTTTTGCATTGAATGATGAGACAGGTAACAAATTTACATTGTTGTGATTCAATGGTGATATTGAGCGAAACACTTACCCTAAATTGGCCACTGGCCATTGTGTGCATAAATGATAATTTCCTTGGTGGAAAAGACATTGGATAGAGTGATTTGCTTATGTTATTCAAGTAATTGTGCATTTGACTTGTTCAGGTTCTTCTATGTTTCACATGGTCTCAAGCTTAAACTGTTTGAAAATTTTCAATTCATTGTAATAATCGAGTGTTCATAAGCATTAATCTCTTGTAAAATAATTCTACTACCTCTTGTTTGAGGACAAACAAGGTTTTAAGTCAGGGGGAGTGATAAGTACCCAAATTACACAAATTTGCTTTATCAAAAAGGCACTTATCTGTTATGTTTTTAAATAATTATCTAATGAATTCCCCATATTTCGTAGGATATTTTGAAGATGGATGCAAGCATAATTTATGAGGAATAATCCCATGAAGAATGGAAGAAAAGGACAGAATTGGAAAAGATCTTAAAAGAGAAGATTCTGGACGAGGCATCGCTCAGCGAGGAACCACACATCGCTCAGCGATGGCACTCAAACAGCTGAGCGGACGTGGTAAAAAGCATAGAGAAAAAGGGATAGGAATCCGCTGTGCACAGCAGTTAGTAAAATCGTAATAAATTGAGCTACGGATATCGGATTAAGGTGGTTCAAATTGCTACTTAAATCGAAGAGAAAGATCTACAAATTTGTAGTTGGGGTCATTTTAAGATTAAGGTCATGAGTGAATCTTACCCCATCGCTGAGCGATACCACCGAACCTTCCCGAAACCGACTTTGAAGTCGACAGCCGCCATCACCTACCATCGCTGAGCGACCCCTCCAACTCGCTGAGCGAAAATGGACGATTTTGGCCTATAAAAAGGGGGGCCCGAGGCATTTTAGAGACATCTCTCATTCACCCTCTCCCTTCACCAAAAACACCATTCTTCTTCATTTCTTTTGTACTTTTAAAGCTTAGTTAGTTAGGTTAGGTTAGGAACAAAGACGAGGCTTGTGAAGGAGCCGGAGATCGAGGAAGCTTGGCGAAGCCATGGCCATGATAGCGTGAGCACGTGTCATGGTAAGTGCCTAACCTTGCCTCCGAGATACTTCCGTAAGATGGATTCCTAATCCTACCTTTTTGTTGGGATTTTGGTCATTATTATAAGTTTGCTTGTATCCATGTAACTATTGCATATAAATCTATCCTTTCTCTTATGATTTACTTGAATGGTTTTACACTTAATGCTTGTCTTTGTTTAATGTTTTGATTCTTGATTTGGGATTTAGTTGTATGAACGGAAGTTATACTAATTGAATCATAACCAAGTTAAGATCAACATCATTATGCTTAACTAGATCTTTTGCTTGAACATTGTGAACAGAAGTTACAATCATTAGAGTCTGACCTAAACCATTTCATCTAACCTTGTTGCCATAACTGGAATAAAGGTTAGCCGTTTTAACATCTGGATTAATGCTGGCATACTTTGTTAAGCTTGTGTGCGAAAGTGGCAGTTTAACAAAGGAAACCTATGATCTTGTCATGCGCGAAAGTGATGACAAGTTAAGAACTTGTGGCGGGCAATCAATTGATAGTTCTATGTAATAAGTAACTGGATGCATGAACTATAATGTGATTAAAATTCCCAACAAGCTCTGGATCTACCTCTGATTTGTTTCCTCTTTACTTTTATGTTGTTTATTTACTTATTTAATTATTAAAACAATTATCAAATCCTTCACTTCATTGTTTAATTAAGCGAACTCAAGATCGGTATTTTTGCAACTCTCTGTGGATTCGACTATACCCGACTATACTGCAATCGGATTCCTTTGGAATCTGAAAGCCGTAAAGTAGGATATATATAAATTTAATTTGAGCAACAAAAGCATAGATAAGCTTTCTAAGAGATTGGCACAGTTGTGACAAAACCTAAGCCGGGTCAAGATCCTAGAAAGTGGTTAAAAAGGCTTTCATCAAAGTGCCTCGGTTGTGAGGTTGTACACAACACAAGTTTACATAGTGGAAAAATCCCTGAATCAGAATAGGGGACAGGACGTAGCCTTTGGTGGTTGAAGGTGAACCAGGATAAATCTCTGGTGTGATCTTTCTTATCCCTACACTCTTTACATTCAGCAATTTACATTTTCGTTGCTTTAACATTAACATTTATTCGGTTTATTGCTGGGTCTTGATCATAATTTGGGAATTAGGGTTTCATACCATTCACCATCTTTCAAAGAACCAAAATCCGTCAAAAACAAGAGAAACCTAATTCACCCGCTCTTAGGTTGCTATCTAGAATTACAATCAGTTCGTGAAGGTAATCGATTAACCAAGTGTGATAATCGATTACACCCATAATCGTTGCCAATTTTCAAATTCCGTGTGGTGGTAATCGATTACCACGAGTGTCTAATCGATTACACACACAACAAATGCCAATTTTGAAATTTATGAGGTGGTAATCGATTACATCGAATTGGTAATCGATTACTCACATAGAAAATGATATATTTTCAAATTTGTGATGATGGTAATCGATTACATCAAGTGGGTAATCGATTACACTTGCAGAAAATGTTTTCCAAGTGTTGCAAACCCTAGAAAAGTGTTGGTAATTGATTTTAGGGTTTTAGGAAAAGTGTTAGACTTGTTAGATTAAAACCTAATGAGCCATTAGCCATATTATCAACAACAAGTGCTAACTATTAGACTCTAAGGTAAAAACACTTGAACCTTCAATATGTTGACCGGTTTAGCTTTGCAGTTCTTCGGTTGTGTCTTTACCTTTTTCTTACTTTTTGTTGATGTTTGTTGTCTTCATCAAAACCTAGCCATCAAGGTCAGAGAGAGTCTTCTTCATATGACTATGGTGGATAAGTGCCAGATTTTGGAGAGGTCAGCAAGAAACCTGGCCGCAGCAAGCAGCGAGGGAAACAAAAGGAAGATAGTCGAACAAGGAAGCGTCTCGCAGAACTAGAGGAGAGGGCGACCTTTTTTAGAAGGTGCAGGAAAAGACGAGAGAATTAGGTAGCTGGTAAGAGTGTATGAGTGCTTAGGCGTATCCTGTTTTGGAAAGTAGAAGCTTGAGAAACTAAGTTTTGGGAATTGAAGGTGGAAAAGGCTTAGTGAGCAGGTGTGGAAAACAAGAGAATTAAAAGAAGAGTGTACAAGAGAATATAAAGTTGGGTTAAGTATGGAAGTGGAATCAATAAGTCCTTAAAGAGGATATGTAGACAGAATATAAATTAGGCTAAAAACTAGGTAAGAGAATGAATAGGGTGTAGGTATAAGCATAAACTTAAGGAGATTGAATGAAGATCAAGAGGATTAAGTGTGAGAGCGACTGACGCAAGCCAGGTCTCACTTAGGGAAATATAAAAGATTAGGTTATGGAGGACATGGAGAATTTGGTAAGCTTTAGAGTGGAGGCGAGTTAGGTGTACAAATGGGAGCAGGATGCAGACAGGAGCAATTGGGGGTTAAAATGGTGATAGGTAAAAGCCTGAGTCGGAAAGTGGGAGACCCGAAGATTTTACCACGCTAGAATTTCGAGGCAAAATTCCGCTAAGGGGGTAGAATGTAACATCCCGCTTTTCCCCTGTACGGATAGCGTAATAAATAATTATGAGCCGATAAGGGAGGCTAGAAAATTAACTTATTACCTTTAACTCATAAGAATCGCAGTTAAAATTAGGGTTTTGCGATCTCGCGGATTTTCTTGAGACTTAGGATGATTTCCGGACCAATAAGAAATTTTTTCCGGATACCCAAACTGACCGTAAAATACACTAAAAAGAAAATAATTCCAAGAATACCTCCACCGGAATCAAACTACTAATAAGGAAAATTAGTAGATCACGATGGTGCGTCCGGAATATTTTTCGAACAACCGTACGTGAAGCACCGGGACAGCGAATGACAAAACACGACCAAACATGATCGAAATTTGTACCGAGCAGGTCATGTTTATCCATAAGTTTAGATATTTATATATAATATATTACTATATAATATAATAAGAACTATGAATAGTAATAATTACTATGAATAGTAGATCTCGTGGGTTCTTCAACTCCCTCTCTACGATCCAAAAACAGAAAAAAGATTGAAACTTTGGTGAAATTTGATTAAGGCAAAGATTTGGATGAATGAGAATAGGGACTGATTTACTGCCAATTCGATGACTTAAGATAGAGGTTTGGAAAATTACATTCATCATTTCAATTTCAAGATCCCCAGATCAAAACCTTATCAATGGCTATTTGTTCATCCAATGCAAGATTCCGATTCTGGTTAGTGTAAGGGGAGGGCAACACAAAATAGTGCATAGGAATCAAAGAAAAAACTATGCTGGAGTAAGGGATAGACTTGGAGTTGCAGAAAGAAATCACAACTGTTACGGACTGGGCCATAAAGGCCCATCCTAGTGACCCCGCAATCCAAGCCCAATGCTCCGCGGACCCCCTAGCTCGATCGGCCCAATCACGTCCCAATTCGCCCCTGAGATTCCCTCTTCCCACCTCCTCGGTACTCAACGACCCTGAGATCTTCTCGTCCTATCTGCTCGGGATAGACCACAGCGAGATACACTCGTCCTACCCGCTCGGGCTCGGCGGTTCCAAGATACTCGGCTATTCATCCACAATACGCGGGGTCGAGATATTCTCCTACCGCCGTGACACGCGGAAGAACCTCAACCACCTCAACTATATAGTAACCCATACCCCAGGTATGAAAGATCATCCAATTCTCACATACTATACTCCTTAAACCCTTGCTTACTTGAGTGTTGGAGTGTTTGCAGGTACCCACCGCAATGCGAGTCTAGAGATCGAGCCAGAGCCTTCGTCAGACCCAGAGCTCTAGGATCCAGAGAATGGACCGAGGTGCATACTTCAGAACATTGGCGTCGTCTGTGGGGAACCTCTTTTCACAGCATCCCACCTTTCCTTTGGACCTGAAGCATTCATCATCACCAACACCATGCCTCCGAAGAACACTAGGAAGACATACCGAGTGGTAAATTCTAGAGACACTAGGGGATCTGCACCTGCCGAATCCCCGGTGGTTCCATCCCAAGTTCCACAAGCATTACAAGCATCCCCTGCGTTGACCACACCATCAATCCCTCCCATGCCGTCATCTCCGCGCAGCCCACCACAGGAGTAACCTGCCCAAGATAACCTACCTCCCCCACCAGCCCTGGCTGACGTAGTCAAGACCCAAGCTGAAAAAATTGTCTGGCCGGAAGCGGCCCTGAACCAGCAAGAATGGACCAGGAGCGGAGACAGAAGGAACTCCGCAAAGCCGCAGAGAAGGCAAAGAAAGATGCTGGCCAGAGGTGCCACTTTGACGGTCTTACCCGCGATGATGGCCGCAACCAAGAAATCCATGACAGAAAAGAAGAATTTGTCTACCGCGAACGATCCGCGGAAGCTTTCCCAACCACGGAAAGAATCCGCACCATCCAGAAGAGAACCTGAGGAAGGGATAATCATCCCTTCACAGAAGAAATTCTCACTGCCATTCCCCCTAAGGGTTTCGGCCACCAACTGACATGGAAGCGTATGGCGGCACCTCGGACCCCCACCACCACCTAGATGCCTTCGGACATTGGATGGTCCTGGACGGTGTCTCTGACGCCATACAATGCAAGTCCTTTCCTGTAACCCTCGGGAAGGGTGCTCTGATGTAGTTCAATGCGCTACCGCCGAAGTGCATCCAGTGCTTCGACGACCTCGCGGAATGTCTCCTCGCCAACTTCACCACAAGAAGGACAAAACCCAAAACAGCGGTGAGCCTATTGGGCGTGATCCAGAAAGGGGAAGAATCCCTCTGACAATACCTCGACTGCTTCTACGAGGAATGTGCCCAGGTAGAAGACCTGCAACCGCAGGCAGTACTCATGTGGCTTACTAATGGCCTCAAGAAAGGCAACCCCTTTGCCAAGAACCTGTCCAAGTGACCTCTGCGCAGCCTGATTGAAATCCAGGAGTGCGCGGAGGAATACCTCTACCAGGAAGAGGGAATGCAAGTCATCAAAGGCAACCCGCGCCGAGATGGACCACGAGAGACAAGAGACCCGAGAAAAAAGTTTCCTCAACCGCCCCGCGGAGACTGAAACCGAAGTGATCGACTGCGGATGCTGAAGGAAAGGCGTTATACCAATTACAATTTACGCCCCTCTGAACGTATCCTTGACCCAGCTGTGCAGAGAACTGCAACAAAGAGAAGATTTTCCTAAACCAAAACCAATAAGAATGCGCCCAGGAGCAGACACCACCATATACTGCTCGTACCACGACGCAGATGGCCACACAACAAAAGAATGCGTGGACCTCAGGGACGAGGTGGAAAGCTGGGTACGCGGAGGCAGGCTGGAAAGGTACGTAATACAAGAAAGAAAACGTATAAATGACCACCGGGACAACGAACGAAGAGCATACCCCAGGGATCCCCGGGAAAACAGAAGAAGAGAAGACCCTGACGAGCGCAGGGAGCGAAGACCAGAGCCAACCAGGATAATCAACACCATCGCCGGCGAATTCGCAGGAAGTGGCTCCTCTTGATCCGCGAGGAAGAGACACCTTCAGGAAGTATTGCAATTGGAATGAGAAATGGGAAGCAAATCCCTCAGACCACGCAACCTCCCTGACATCACGTTCACCCGGGAAGACTTTGCACATACCACTCCGACCCACGATTACCCCATGGTCATCCCGGCTACCCTGGTGAACGCGGAGGTCCGAAGGGTACTCCTCGACCAAGGAAGCTCTGTGGACATACTATTCAGAAGTTGTTTTGATCAACTCGGTCTCAAAAACTCTGGCCTCGAGCACTACCCCGAGGACTTAGTGAGTTTTTCTGGAGAAGCGGTCAGGCCTGACGGCTATGTCTCCCTCTATCTAACCATAGGATGGGAACCAGTATCCAGAACGAAAAAAGTAACATTCCTGGTTGTAGACAAACCATCAGCCTTGATAAGTACCTAATTTAAACAATTTTCGACTATTAAAAAGGCACTTATTCGCCTATGTTTTAACGAATATCTAACTCAATTTCCCTCTTTTGTAGGATTTTAATATATTTTGAAAGATGGATGCAAGCATAATTAATTGAGAAGAATCCCATAAAGAATGGAGCAAAAGGGCAAAATCGGAAAAAGAAGCAAAATGATGAAGTCAAGACCAGACCGCTCAGCGGTGACCTACGCTCGCTCAGCGCCAGAAACGACAAAGCACCGCTTAGCGGTGTACCCTTGTCCGCTCAGCGGTTCTGTCACTGGACCAACTTGCAGCCGCGTATTTAATGCGCCAGCTGGAGCCAACCTGGATTGCGGCGCCGCCCTGACACGTCGGCGCCGCCCCTGCAAAGCTGCCTGTGTATTTATTACGACAGCCTGTAAGAGCGTGAAATGATTACACCACTCAGCGATAATGCCTTGCCGTTCAGCGATTACTAGGAGGGTCGAGGCACTCTTGAAGATCATCTTCCATACATCCCTCCCCCCTTAAAAGATCTATTCTTCTTCCGTTTCTTTTACACTTTAAAGCCTAGTTTAGTTTAGCAAAAAAGAGAAGGCCGGTGAAGGAGCCAGGAGATCGAAGAAGCTTGGCGAGCCGCTGTCATGATAGCGTGGTAACGTGTCATGGTAAGCGTCCGAACCTTGCCTCTGAGATTCCCNGTAGAATGGATATTCAAAATTCTATAATCTCTCGCCATTAGATCTATCATAAATTATAATCATAGTTATTAAATCTAAATTGTAATACTTGTTGTCACACTTCATCACCTGATAGTCTTGGTGGAGGATCAGAATACTCAACCATATCATTGCAAAATGACTTTCGATTCTTAGGAAAAGAATGTTCATGTGACAAAAATTGACGTTGACGATCAGAAAAAGTCGGCTTTTGTCCTTCTTCCAAGTAAAATGCCTTACTTAACTCCATGCAATAAGGACAAGAGAATACACCATGTGTGCTCCGACTAGATAGAATACCATATGCCAGAAAGTCACTTATAGTCCACATAAGTGTAGCTCGGAGGTGAAATTTTGTCTTCTAAATGAATCATAAGTTTCAACACCATCCTGCCACAAATCTTTCAACTATCTATTAAAGGCTGTAAGTATAAGTCAATATTTTAGCTAGGACTTTTTGACCTAGGAATAAGAAGAGTTAAGAACATATAAGGGGTTCATACACATATCTGATGGAAGATTGTATGGTGTCACAATTACTTGCCAACAAGAATAAGGATGTGTTGTTTTCCCATAAGGACTGAATCCATCAGTTGAAAGAGCTAGCCTCACATTTCTAGGGTTAGCAGCAAAAGATGGATGCCAGTGATCAAAGTGCTTCCATGCCTCTCCATCATAAGGATGACTCATCACGCCTGGCTCCCTACAAGTTTCTGAGTGCCACGTCATGTATTTAGTTGTCTTTGTTGACATGTATAATCTATTTAATCTTGGTTTAAGAGGAAAATTTTCGTTACACACAAAATTTTCCATTAGACACAAAATTTTCCATTGGACCTTATCTTTCCATTAGACAAAAATTTTCTTGACTCAATGCAAACGCAAAAGACTCTTTTACGGCTGTCATGACTCATGTCACTACAAGAAAACAATCAATTACCGGCAGCGTTTCCGTCAAAACATTACCAGTTTACCGTCGGATATTTGCGTTTCCGTCAGAATCAGCGTCTGTTGAGGCACATCGACGGTAATTATCGTCGGTGAAGACGGACGGTAACCGGTTCACGTGTGAGTACATTTGAACAAGATTACCGCCGGGCCTCTGAGACAGTAAAAATAATAATAATTTATTACACAACCACCGTCCAAAAAAATCAACGCTAATTGTATGACTATGTTATTGACTTACCGTCGGTAGATGGCGACGGTAGATATATTAGTATTTTATTCGTCAGATTATGTCAGTGGAGTACAACGGTAGAGAACAAAATATTTTAGAGCTTTACTGTCGGCTCTTTTTGTCCTACCGACAGTAAAGTAAAAAAAATTTATACTGAGAATATTATTTTAATTCCTCTACTGTTGGTTCGTATCTGACGATAATTGTGCCCTATTACCATGGCTTATAATAGACGGTAATAAGTAAATATTTTTAAAAAATAATTTTTTAATTAAAATTTTATTTTCAAATAATTATTATTTATTTTAATTCCAATTTTCATAAATAATATAATTATAATATTAAATAAAATTATAAATAATTAATATATTATTTTAAGAATTTATTTTAATTACAATTTTAATAAATAATATAGTTATAGTATTAAATAATTTTAATTAAATTCTGTAATTTATAAATATATAGAAATTTATATTTAAATAATTTAATATTTATTAATTAATACCAAAATTTTGTTTAAAGTTTAAAAATTATTTATTTAATTAAAATTTATATAACTAATACTAAATATTTGTTTATTAATTTAAAATTTATTTATTTAATTAAAATTTCTATAATTGATGCTAAATATTTTTTTATTAAATTAAAATTTTATATAATTAATTTAAAATTTATTTTTTAATTATATATTTAACAAATTATTGTTTATTTTAATTTTATTACATTGCATAATTTTAAAAACAAATAAAGTTAATTGATTTTTTTAATTTATACTATATATAGAAATTTATATTTAATAACTAAATAGATATTTATTTAATTAATACTAATATATTAAATAATAAAAATTTAAGCAATTATAATAGGGAATTTTACACATGGCAAAGTGGTTCAACAAAGTGACAATTAAAATACTTATATTATGTATATATAAGCATGACAGTTAAACTTAACAAATAATTGACAAAGTGGTTCAACAAAGTGGTGCCCATATATACATCATGTCATGTTTAGATTTATTACATAGTTAAAAATGCAAATAATATACATAATATATTAAGACTAATGGAACACTACTCCATTTAGTTAGTACAAAATATCAAAACAAGGTACATGATATCGGAATATCTTGTTGCTGCCCAAAGAATCCGACCTTCAATCCTCCTCAGGGTCTTCCTCCTTGGGGTCTTCATCCTCCTCAAGGTCCTTTTCGATGGGGTTTTCCTCGTCCACTTCCCAGAAGGGGGAGTCGTAGTCAGGCGGGTCGGACTCCCCGTCCACGTCCCAGAAGGGGGAGCCGTAGTCAAGGTCGTCGGATTTGTCGCCAGTCTCCCACCGCGAGGCTAGCCAAGTGCGTAGACCTAGAGACTCGGGTGGGGATGTCGCGGTGGGGACCGAGTTTGGGTCCATCTCCATGTCTTTATCATAGGGTGCGGGCTCGTCGTCTTCAATGGCGATAGGAGCAGAGGGATGATCGCCTAGGGCCATAGGTTTGCGTATGCTATAGAAATTTGTATTTAATAACTAATTATGAAATAAAGCAATCAATACTAAAATATTAAAGAAAAATAAAGCAATTAAATTGTATAAGACAATAATAGTAATAACAAAAGAAATTTAATATTTAAATTGTTCAAATAATTACAAATATTAGTTAGTCTAACGATGAAAGGTAAACATTATCATCGCCATTTTCAGAATTTAGGTCCTCGTCAAAATCATCTTCTTCCCCATCATTGTCGACATCACCAGTTGATTGTTGATAGAGGTTAGAAAGTTGGAATATTTCTGGTTCGTCGTCTGTTGCTAACAATGTGCTTGTATCTGTTGTTTGAACAATTGTTGCGGGGATTGGGTCCGGCGCTTGATATGGTTGATCATTCGATGAGTGTTCAGCTGATTGCAAGCCATCTAACTCAATGCAGCCACTCAGTTTGCTTTTGATCACAACTTTCCAGCTTGATTGAGTAGCTCCTGGATAGCTAGCGTAGTAAACTTGTTTGGCTCTTTCAGCAACGATGAATGGATCATATCCGTTGTACCGCCTTGCATGATTAATCTTAGTAACGTAGTAATCCGGATGAGTTCGTGTTCCGTTCGGGGAAGGATCGTACCAATCACAACAGAAGAGACTAACGTGATTAGATGGGCTAGTGTGTTTATATTCTAATACAAGTATCTTTTGAAGCACTCCGTAGAAATCAGCACTTGTTTCATCAGTATTAGAATATTCACCCTTGACACAAACACAACTGTTGTCTTTCTTTATTTAGCAATGGATGGATCCGTCGCTATTTTCTTAATTTAGCGAGGAAATTCTATTTCATTGGGAATTCCGTCGCTAACGCAAAATATAGCAATGGATTGCGTTTCCGTTGCTAAAATCCATTTTTCTAGTAGTGAAAGAATAATGAGTAAAGTGATTGGCTAAATCTCACCAGCTTTTCAAAATCTATTTCACATCGTCCAAATTATTATTATTATTATATTATTATTATTATTATATTCATCTTTTATTCTAACAAACCAATTTAGCAATTCATGCTATATATAAGTCCACCAATATAATCTAGTGGCATCACCAACTCCTACAAATAACTAATCCAAATTACTATTACACTCTAATCTCATTAGTTATTATGACTTCTTCAGATATAAAACTACAATCTTAGATGATGTTTTTGATAACCCTACTCCTCTTATTGGTGGAACCGTACCAGCAAGTCGACTGTTAGTCGATTCAACAAAGCATGTCCATAAATAGTGCTACAGATTAATAAGGAAGCAATGTTTAAAATAAATTTAAAGAATATGGAATAAAATTTTACTTAGTATCTTGTTTATTGTAATTATTTTGCCTTTACTATGATTTTTTTTAAGCAGTTTTACTACGAATCTTGATTATACTATATTCTTCGTTGAGTTGTCCATATTGCAATATATTAAAAAAAGTTAAACAGTATCTCACCCTTAGATAATGTAATTCAACCATTAAATACCGAAACAATTAAGAAAAGTAAAAAATAGACAAAATCTACAAACTCATATTATTTAAACATTATGAAAATCCTAGAATACCATTGATATGTTCCACAAAACATATAAATAGACATGAACAGTGGTTCTTTCATCAATAGCATTCACTATAAACTTAACTAAACTATCACATCTAAGCCTATTATCCTCAATAAAGTTTATAGATCCCATTAACAAATAAACCTTCCTATGTCTCTGCTTGCCCCAATGTAAATGCACGTTGTATCTTTTACGAAAAAAATTGAACAGACGAATTCTAGATGACCTTGAGGGAAAAACCTGCTTAGCAAATACAGTTGAAAACGTCTACAATAGTACAACATAATTGCATAAAAAATGTCAAGAAAATTTAAAATGGTGACTATATAAAAGTAATTTACCAGACATTCTTTATGCCTCATTGAACACGTTATCTTTTTTTTCAAAGTTGAATAGATTTGGCGGAGGAGGTGATTTTGCAACAATTTGGGGGAGAATTGGTGGAAGAACTGCAACATGGTTGAAAAAAAAACCTATAAGAAATAATTTTAAGGATCGTCAAAGATTTCTATCAATAAGTTCTTGTGAAAAAGTCATAGATTGACGACGAAATGGAATGAATTTTAGTTAAATAAGATAAATGAGAGTTGTGAATAAAAGAGATTTATGAGTATCAGAGGAGATATAAAAAGTGAGTAATAGACGGTTAGTGAGTGGGAGATGAAAAATGGGAGGGTAATATTTATAGTGAAAACAGTATATGAAACTGGGTTGAATTTACTTTCCCAAAACACGTTGAAAAAAATCGTGTTACTTTAAATAAAAATTTAACTAAAATTGATTTTTTTCCCCAATAGTTAATAGATAAAGCTTACCTCAGGAGCTTTAAAACCTCTATTGCATCTACTGATTATGATTATTAAAATGTGCATTACATCATTAATACGTACTCAACCACAAAAAGAAATTGCGTCACCGATGCACACACGAATCACCATGGAGGGAGTATTATTTTCTTTCAAATTTATTTTATTTGATTTCTTTTCAGATAGTAGTAAGAAAACATAATTCTTTGGTTTCCAATGAAAGCATTACATTAAATGCATTTCATTGAAATTGCACATCACTTGCTATAAGTCACAAAATTATCAATGCAAACTTCATATATTTTGACTTGTGATTTTTTATAACCATCCAAATAATTAATACCAAATGTTTACAAATTACGAATTAAAAGTGTTAAAAAAATACAAATTAAAAACTAATTTACAAATTAGAAGGAATGTCTCCTTAAAAATTTACTAATCTTGAGAAATTGAAATATTTAAAAATATTTATGATTTTGTAATCAATGCTAATAATGATTGGAATATGAGATTTCTTGAAAATCTAAATTTGATAATTATTCTAAATTATTTGCTTGCTTATAGTTATTCTTTACTATTATAAATAGAGTCGTGATTATTGCACACCAAGTTATTGCACTCCTGGTGCATACCTCGGCAATGACTACCCACAGCACATGCGAAACTGTCTCTCTCACCTTTCACATTTCGCGCTTTCTCTCATGACTTTTCTTCTTCAAGAGCTCTTGCAACCTAATTATTTCTTCATCTGTTCCCTTTATTTATCTTTCGTTTTGTCCATCTTTATGTTCAAAGTCCATCAAATGCTTTCCTCTATTGTGTGTGTATATATATAACAATTATGCCATATTATTTAATAAGGTTAGGTCTGAGTTCACAAAAAGGTTGTTTCTGTTTATTTAAACTGGTTGTATCTTAAATAACAAAAATGTTTGGTCTTTTACTTTGGTAAGGTTGTGTCTGTTTTCACCAAAGGGTTTATATATATATATATATATATATAAAGAACAGTTAGGTCATGTTGTTTAGTAAGGTTAAGTCTTAGTTTACGAAAAGGTTGTGTCAGTTTATTTAAACTAGTTGTGTCTCAAATAACAAAGAGGTTAGGTCTGTTTTCACCAAAGGATACACACACACAAAGAACAGTTAGGTCTGAGTTCACAAAAAGGTTGTGTCTAATTATAATAAAAGGTTGTTCTGTTTATTTAAACTGGTTATGTCTCAAACAACAAAAATGTTAGGTCTATTTTCACCAAAGGGTTT